>JAGDQP010043410.1:0-16226 GCA_022664845.1 Lepisma saccharinum | reverse complement strand
ATCTGCATTCCTTAGTTTTTTATCTCTAAAGACAATGTCCTAATTATTGTTTATTGTCTTCTCTCTTCACTCCATCCTCATTACGCCTCATCAGCGTCCAACCGAGTTTCTTTCTAATCTTCTCCATCACCAACCAGTTACTATTCTTCCAAGTATAGTCTCATAGCAGATATGAACCTATCTCCCTCTGCAACGTCTGAATTTCTGCAGGTTTAACTCTTTGGGTATCAGACTCCTTCTATCCTTTGAGAATTTATGCATCCTGGTGACCCGCCAAAGACCTTACCGGATGCATTCTTAAATTTCTTGATCATTTTATTTTCTTTCATCTTTCCTAAGACCTAAGAGACCAGTGTGAGTTAAAGGGAAGGAGGTCCGTCGCCGGTCCCTTATAAAACCCTTTAACTGTGATCGCTGAGTGGAGGTCCCGGCGGCGAGGGTCATGGAGTCTTCTGGGGTAAAGAGTTCCGGAGGTAAAATAGCCCCCCATTCGGATCTCCGGCGGGGGGCTGCTCCAGGGGACTCTATGAACAAGGTTATAAACAATGACGGCTCGTTGCCTTCCACCAGCCAACGCAGTCGGGAACCTGATCCTTACGAAAAAAAGTTGAGACAGGAGATAGCTGAGTTGAAGAACAACATTGGCGTGAGGGAGTTTTCCCATCGTATTATGGAGAACACAATCCAACAGCTCGAGTCAGAAATTCAGTCCGTTGATCTGACGAGAAGGTCCCCTCAAAAGCATCCCCCGAAAATGACTCGTCCTACTCCTCGAGCATTAGATAATTTGGAGACAGAGAAACTGAAGAGAGAAGAGTTACAGAGCCTGAAAAGTGATTTAAGGTACTTAAATACAGAATTGTATTACTACTTACTTAAGAGCGGAAGATTAACTCAGAAAGAGGAGAGAGAGTTAAACCCCAACAGGACGGAAGAGGAGAAAGTAACCGAGAAGAAAAACGAGGAGGAGGAGGAAGAAGGGGAAGTAACCGAAAAGAAAGACGAGGAAGAAGGGGAAGTAACCCAGGAGAAAGAAGTAGCAGAAGCAGAAGAACGTAAAGGAATAAAATGGAAGAAGGTGGCTATGGTGACAGCTACATATGGTTTATGGCTGTGGCTGAACTTGTGAAAAGAAAAGAAAAGCGCTGGAATAGTCAAGGGGAAATAGGACGACGACTGTAGAAAGAATTGTGTTTCTTAAATTGTGAAACAATCAATAACTCTTGATGGAGTGCTCTCTGATCAGTGGGGAGCACTTACTGGTTGTATTCGTTATGGAAACTTAGTTGCGGTAAGACAGAATGCTGTTAAACTACTAAACATTTCGTTGTACCCGACCAAGATCTATGTGTAAGCGAGATTTTTGCATACCTACAGCACAGATAGTGATTCCTACCAGCTTCTGAAGAATATTAAAGGGCATTCATGAAATTATCATTCCGCATTCTCTAATAACATCTTTGATCCTAGTAAATTTTGACATTGTGTCCACAATGGAGCATCAATGGTTCGAGAAGACACGTGAGGTGTTTAACTTAACAAAATGTCGAGCTTCACACTGCACCGAGAATGTGTCTCAGCGAGGCATGAGCCTTTTGTATGCTCAGTATTCCATACAGGTGTGCTGGTTTGCTGACTGGTAATTAAAACGATAGAAGACTACGTCGTTCGATGACACGAATAGAGCTCAAAGACACGTCGATTATCACTCATATGATAATGTATCTGTTGCTAGTCAAGTTGTTATTGGCAGATATTCAGATCAGTTCAGATGAACGTAAATACTCATAATTTTGTTATACTGCAAGGATGAAGTACGAAAGGACTTTATATGAAACCAAAAGAGATTCTATACATGATAGTGGAAATAGAAAGAAATTAACTGAAACGGAAGAAATCGCACCAACCATTTAAAAGTTAAAGAAAGAATGAGAACCATATTGAGATTATCAGAAGATTGTACAGAGAGAGATAAAATTCGTAAAGCTTAATAAGAGGAATTTCTGGTTACGTTTTTGACAACAGAGTGAAAATATTGTCACATCTTATAATGGTCTTCTGTTCGGCGCGCCAGACGTGAAGCAAGGCCTGCAAGACCCTTCCATATCAAGGCTATTCAGGTCCGGAAGGATTTCGCTCCACGCCAAAGGGGTTGGCCTCAGAATGGTACGGCTCGATTGGTGTTGGATGGTTAGTGTGAGACGCTCCAAATGAAGACCCGAAGGGAAAAGAAACAAGATGCCGATCGGAATACACAAGCAAAAGAAATCTCCAAAAGGACTACCTGATACCTGAAGAAGCAGTCTAGTGGAGGGGTGATAGTACTTACGAAACAACAACTTTCCTTCTTCTACCACGGTACGAGTGCAAGGGTTTAGAATGGAACCGAAATACCTTACAACGACCGATGATGCTCTCAAATGGCTTGACGAAATATACCAATGACGTAGTTCGAACACTAATCTCGCACGTGTCTGAATGATCTTTAAATGTGTCAAGGCTGCAAGAGAATTTGTAATTAATATACACAATAAAATAATTCTTATAACTAATAGAATGCCACCAGTCTATCTCATCTATTACTAATGATCTTTTGGAAATAATAAAATTCTGCAACCCTTTCAAATATATTGTACAATTTATTTATGTGAAAAGTAATCTTAGACGCTAAGAGTAAACAATGATATTACAAATGAATTGTCTTCAATACTAATGATCAGTCTTCTTATTTTCCTGATTATTAGACATTTGATGGGGGCCTTTTCCCCTCCAAAAAGTAGAAATATTCAATAGAAAGTCATCAATGTCCCTTTAAACCAACATAATGACATGAAGTTGAAAATATGCCAATATATATATATATATATACCATCAATTACTTTAATACACAAAATAGTTCTTTTGGCCAAAATAATGCTTCGTGTTTTTAGAGAAATACAATCAAAAAGTCATTAAATGAGGTAGTTAATCGCTCAACTAGCATAATTTTATGACTCAGAATATTACTACAAACAGAAAAAATGAATAATGTTTACCATGAATACCAAAATAAAATATTCTTGGGATTCTTTACCACTAGCAAAAAATAAAGATTATTTCCTTCAAGGAATATGGTTAGTTTTCTTTCAATCGTCTTTATCTCTTAGGGCAACACGTATCAAATTTATTGAAAGTCCTTTTTTTCCGTTTACAAACTTGGCCACAAGTTTCTACAAAATCTACTTTGGAATTGAGAACAGACCGTAAATTCCTGAAGCCAACTACCACAAAGGACACAAGAAAGATTCGCCTCGAGCCCTATACAGCGACTTCTGATCTAATTAGGACTATCCAGGGGTAGGGGTCAGTCACCAGGAGGAGCTCACCTCACCGGTCCAGACTTCTTATGTGTTCGATGTACTTAACAATGACCAAACTGATCAAACAGACAATTCTAAATCAGTACCTTTGCCACGAACTCCTAAGCCACCTGCCATCTTTGTGAATGGAATCACTAATATATCGTCGTCGGAGCTGCAATAGGCCCTATGTGGCAAATCATCAATTTTTCAGGAAGGCCAAAATACCGATTTCTGTAGTACATTCTTGAATACAATTTACGTACTTTCAAGTTGTTGTATCTCAACAAGTAGAAGTTATTTTTACATGAATTTTTTCTACCGCATACAGAGTACGCAGAACTATAAAGTGGTGCAAAAACATGAAAAGTTAAAAAATGCCACATAGGGGGTATTGCAGTTCCGACGACGATATATCAGTTTAGTAAGACATTAAGTGCTATTTGTGAAGACTGTCCTATAGTCAAAAAGGCAGCTGATTTTCTCAAGTTCCAAACGTAAACAAAATCGGATTACGACAAGCTTCAGGCTTACTTGTCTCCAACAGAAGCTGCAATTTGCAACGGAACCTCAACAGCACTCAAGGTAGTACTTAGAAAATAGCACATGGATACATCCACTACCGATATATATGAAGATTTCATCGCCACAGGATATCCAGTTCTTGCCGTTTCACAACTGCATGGAATAGACAAGTTTACTCATTCTAAGCTTCTATATCCTTTGCTTCTGGTCACACTCAAGAAAGAAAATTCTGCAAAACTCATCTATCAGCTCAAATACGGTCTCAATTATGTTGTACATGTTGAACCCTACAGGGTCACGATTACTCTTCAGCGTTTTAAATGCCAATGCATTGGACATGCACAGAAATCTTGTTTCAATATCCCAAGATGTGTTAAATGTGGCAAAAATCACATAAGGAAAGGATGTACTAAGAAAACCAGGGACGAATCTACACATTGCATTAACTGCGGTGGTGATCATCCGGGCAACTACTGGGGCTGTAAATCCTTATAATCAGTCGTTACTAAACGCAAAGCTGCAATTTCTACCAAGATTTCTCGCACTAGTAAGAGATTCACAACCTTCTCCATCTACTGCTCCACCATCTACTGTACCAACGTCTGACAATAGTATTGGCAAAACTCTCAAAGATCTTTTAACTTTATTTAAAAAATGTTCTAATAGTGATCTTCTCAACAGTATCAGCCATGATCTCATTCGACTACGTTCTACTTGCAGTCTACTGGATAAGATATCAATAATTATCGATATCCTGCAGAAAATATTCTCTGCCAGCAAACCTTAATTCTGATGCAGTTTTTTTCCTTTTACCCAGAAAACTTAGCCAAGTACCCTCTGTCTCTGTCTGAGGAATTAACGATTTCAAGTTTAGCCAACGAAGAATAAGTAACAAAGGTTAGTCACCAGTCCTGAAACCCTTACAAGGCTATTATATGAAATGTGCACATTTCACTAATTCACAAATCAGTTACTGAAACTCTTTCATGGTGACACATTATTTACAGTTGTAAATTAAATATGTCTGCAATAAATTTCAATAAACGAAGTTCATATGTAATGTTGTGTTTATGTAAATAATTTTGGAGAAGGGATTCATATTATCGTAATATTAAGAACCACTAATTAAAAGCGCACTAATTGAACCAACATACCAACTCGGAAGAAACGCTTTCAGTCACAGACGAAGGCGTAAAACTAAAATGTATTATATCCATGATGGTATATTTGAAAAGAAAGCGAAGGCGGGTATCTACCTATAACTGCCTTGCTTTCATAGAAAAACCGTATATAAACATATTTATAGCTAGTTGTAGCAAACGAAGCACACATGAGAGAAGCCGGAAAAGAAGTGCCAGAACGGAGAAAGTTGGTGACAGCAGAACACTAGAAAACATATAAAGAGGGGGGGGGAGGCTCAGACAAGAAGAACATGCAAGTTAAAACCTTAAAACAGTACACCTGCACCAGCATAGTCAGAACTCACATCCAACGTAAATATTCACTTTCTTCAAAAGGGGGAAACCCCCTTTAAAAACTTACTTAACGTCATTCCAATTATGTATCCTGAGGGCCAGAAAGCTATGCAGAAAGAGGATGGGAGAAAACTTCAAGATAACATGCGTTGAAACACAATCGCAGAAGCGCAAAGATGGTTTTAGAATCTTTAAGAAACGCTATCTTATTGAGCTGCTATAAAAACTTACAGTTCAAGGTACCTCCATCAAGTTATCAAGCAGGCTGCTAACTTTCAGCACTTGCTACTCTTAACCACTCACTTCGCCTACACTTAACTCACACTCAATAAAAGGCGAAAGAAAAGGGCAAATACGAAATAATATTCACCAGGCGGAATCGATCTCATCCCTGGACAGTAGCAGGAATTACGTACAACGGCATTGTAGAATAAGTCCTAAGGCAGAATGTCTGTGCACGCTCTAAAAACCAAAACCTTTAACATCATTTCTGTATATTACAACAATATGGCCTTGTATCCATCTTGAATAAAGAAAAACGCAGCTTTCTAACAAGGCTGATATTATTTAATAACAAAAAGAAATTAAAACGTAACAGTTTCGGAAGTATACTACTACCTTCCTCAGACAGCACTCTACAACTGAACACAGAAAAGTTACTTAAACAATAAAGAAAAGAGGTCGTCTTTTACTTTCCACCAATTAGGAATGAGTACTAATTAAAAGTTCACTTTCCTTCCCCTAGCGCTTCCCCCGTCATGGCGAGCGCACCTGCAATTCACCTGTCAAATTTGATGAGTCACGAGAACCAAAACAACTTCCATCTGATAAAAGTCGGGAATTCCTCCTGATGAGAAGGATAGGAGAAGTGGCCGATAACTGGAACAGTGGATACAGTATTAACGAAGAGTGGGAGGACATTTTGAAAAAGGAAGATAGGTGGAGGAAAAAGATAACGATATGAGGACACTAACCGGCAATTCTTACAGTAGTTTCTTTGAGAGCTTTAATTTGTATTTACTTATATTTATAATTTTTATTTACGTACGAGATGGGTACAAGGCCATATTGTTGTAATTTTACTAGCAGTTTATCCAAGAGTAAAACTCAACAGAGCGTGTAAGAACAAATTTAGGAGTCTAATTTCAAGCTTTTTCCAGTTTCACTGCACAGAAATATGAGTCGTTGAATGTAAAAGTGGTGTAAGTCAACTTGAAGTCAATTTGAGAAACTAAAGGTTTTAGTAAAACGCTTTAATGAAATCCAAGTATGTGCTGCTATCGATGCGGTTAACAAGAGAGTTATGGATGTGGCCTTAACTCAATATTTAAAAAAAAAACTAACTTACACCTCATATTATATTTGAGGGTTGTAGACTGAGTGCTACAGGGAGGGTGTTAGGAGATTCTGTACAAAACGACTGGGCTGCAATTACTCTACAGTTTCAGTAATAAAAGAAAGAGCAATTACCTGATTAGTCACCTTGTTCTATCTTAACTATCTAGACACACTGATTAGCCTACATATTTTACAAAACCTGTGCATGTATAAGTACCGTTTTTGGATTGCTTATTTAAACGCGTTTAAGTTTTCAGTAGGCAAAGAGTTTTATTCACTTTAAGTTTGTAATTGTTCACTAAAAAATTTCTTATCTCAGCAATGATTAACATTAACTCAGCAGTGAAATTAACTCTTCCACAAATGAATATTAAAAAAAGTTTGACCAGGTTTGATGTTACATTCAAAGTAGCCACATAACTTATCCTAGCTTAACTGCGAATCGTTAGGTGTTACTGAGGTACAAATGTACTCGAGAGAAACACGTATACGTTCACATTAGAACTGACGGCACTCTCACAGTGTCGGAGGGTGGAAGTTAGTCTGAGTTTTGCAGTTATTACACAGAGACTGATCATGTTAACTATCATCTCTCACTATAATGACTGACAAACAACGCTTAGGACGTCATCAGTTACCACCGACTGTTTCAGGACCACCTGCTTATCACGAACCACCGTAGTATATAGGAAGACAGAAAAGCCATAAACTTTCTTCATCTTCAAGACTACACTGACCTACTATATATCGACTTGCTGCTAACCAGGATGGACAGCCGCAGGGTCACCACTTTTCAAAGTGACTCATATTATTAGCGATTCAGATTCCGATCACGAATACATGATTTCACCGAACAAACTGACTCTGCAGCAGAAGATCACGCTTCACCAAAATATTCATCCCTACTCACAAACTTCGACCCAAAATATCAAACACCAAAACTCCTGCTGGAACAGTTCATCAAATATGTTTCTCGGAACGACATCACCCGATTAATGCCAACTCGAAACTGCGTCATTGTGCAGTCACCAAACCCAAATCTAGCAACCATCACTCGAACTAGACGTAGTTTTAAAATCTTTAGCAAATTAGCAAAACGAACTACGTACTATGCATAACACACCTATCAAACATTAACCACCTCGAAGACGACCACCAATGCCATAATTCGAGGAATTGGTCCGACTACCACTGATGAAGAAGCCGAGCAAGAACTTAAAACCGAGGGACATATCATCATAAAGTGTCTTCGTATCAGAACCCAATCAGGAACTTCAAGCTACATGGCCAGGATTCTTACCAGTCATCAGGAAACCATCAACGACTTACTTGCAGCAGGCGCATACATTTACAAAAGACGATACCGGGTCGAACCTTCTCATTCACCACTTCCTTTACCTCTGGAATGTGAAAGATGCCAGACTTATAACTTTCATCAAACCTCTGCATGTCCGAACATCCCTAAATGTGCATACTGTACTGGACCTCACAATACGAAAGACTGTACAAACCTTCAAAAACCTCCAATAAGCAACACCTGTGGCGAGAAACATCCAACCTTAAGTTCTAAATGCAAATGTCGAACCCGAAAATTCTGGTCTTGTCGCTCCCATCAGAACACCCGAAACCAATCCGCAGATCCCACGCATTACATCCATGACACAACCTATTACCATAGCACAATTCCTAAACTTCATAACCTATCTCTCCAAAATCTTTATCCTTTCCAACGTCACGAAATTCTACATCATCCCCAATTCGCTGCACGTGCCATTCTTAATACCAACCTACAAGCCGGACCTAAGGACCTACTTCGGTCCCTATGTACACATGACCAACCATCTAGTAACAGAAGTATAAATTCTCAAACGACTCCAACCATTGAACTTCTTCACTATTCACTTCTCCATTATTTGCAATGTATCCATCAGTGTACTACCAGGATCTCATCTGTCTCTCATCATGCCCAGAGTATCCCCTGGGCAAGAAGACTGCCCATCACCAGTATAATGACGTGGTAGTGCATTTCATACTCATATCACATTCACCCATTATTGTTGATTTGCTTATCCTAACTTTATGGTTATAAGCAACTTTATGATTATGATTATAATATCCACGTTAGAAAGATTAAGGGAAATGAATGATAAAAAATATTACTACACCTGTTCAACCAACCACATACCATTATCCCTAAAAATTCCAAAATCCTCTGCCCCGAAATAAAGGGCATATAACCTTATGGCGGGTGCTAGTCAGTTCAGACTAGCAAAAATTCAAAGTAGCTAGCCGGGAAGCAGCACCGCAGAAGTGTGTTATTTTCTCTGGGTTACGTATCAATGTAAACTCCTTACATGCTCCCGGAACAGATATAGAATTAAACCAGAGCACTTTTCTGTACATCAGTGTTTAAAGTGAAGCGAAACAGACCGGAACGTCGTTGCGGTAAGAAATATAGAACCGGGAGGCTGTTCCTGTAAGAATAATTTAAGAGCCACGCGTGTCCCATCGAATACTAAGAATTACAAATAACTTAACTGTAATTGTTCTTCCTTACTTTGCATGTGGAAATATTTTCTAGAAAAACTGACAAAAGTAAGCCTACAACAGTTTCTGAAACATCGACTTGGATAATATACATAAGGGTTTGCCTATATATACGACAAAATATAAATAATCACATTTTTTTCTCGGAAATGGTAGAACTCTTAGAAACAACTACTGAGACCTTTAGAACCAGTATTAAATACCTTGGGAAAAATGACTTCAGCAAACGTTGGTTAGCAAAATGAGACACTATTATATTACTGATACTGATAAGAATGATGATCAACGGGGTGACCAACCACGTAGAACATCACTTCACAAAATAACTTGTGCGGTGGATAGCTCAAGGTCGTTAAGCTGTGAGTTCTTCATGAATGTCTGGATGTAGTTGAAGTTCGTCTTGAAGGTAACAATAATCTCCGCCAGGTATACCAAATTGCTCCAATCGAGATGTTCCCGCAACGAGTGGAGACGACAAGGGTAATCGTGGAAACCTGAATCTAAGACCTTTAAATATTATTATAATGCTCTGCGGCGCTTTACAGCTTTCTTTGGAACGTATAATAATACTTCTAAATCAAGAGCAAATTGCCCCGAGAAGTAAGATGTAGCTATATAAAATTAAAAAACTTTTCTTCTTCAAAACTAGAAATAAATCCGATTAATGGAACTCCCCTTCAACGTTACAAAGTTTGACTACTTACATAAAATTATTGTGATATGACAAAAATAAATTAATAATTATTACTTATGAATGTACAAATCAAAAACATTTAACTATTGGTGTACGGGAAACATTTATGAAAATATATACGGAATTGTAGGAATGCTTCAGACAGCTAAATCTTCGGTGAACGACTTACGCCTCTGTAGCCGAAACGCGGAAGAAAGAGATCAGGAGATATGACGTTTAAGAGCGATCTTAGTTAACAAGTAAGTGATACAATATTCTCTTCGATCGTTAAACGTCATGGCTGTTGATATCTGGTTGAAATTTAACTGATTTATTAATGGGTTTTAAACAAATTATTTGAACATTGATTTTATGTTTTTGTCATATCCTTACTAGCACCATATTTGGTAATAATAGCCGGAAACTTAGAATTAACCGTCTGAAACATTCCAATGTTAATTGAAAAGGGAATTTCTATATTTTATTTACCACTTCGTAGTCCTATATTAAACTAGCAAGTAAGATGCTATCAGCGACTGAGATTTACCACTTGTGTCACATAAATACGATTCTGAGCTACGAACTGAACTGATCAAATCAGCACCCATTCGTAAGCCCTTTTACCCTTCAATAGTTGGACGGTATTGAAGTGGGATGCTTACGAATGGATGGTGGGATCAGACCCCGGATCTAGTTGGAAAATACTTCCTTCACAGACGATTGTGATTAATTCCTGTGACGGTGTAGTTTTCATCTAGAGATTCTATGTTGGGTGCCTTCATCATGAACCAGAGTTATTAGTGGACATTGTAGTATCTGGCATTAGCCCGTCACACCCAACAAGATGACATTATACAATGATTAAATGCGCATAATAATCTTGGCGAACTTAGTAATAACTGAAAATCATTCGTTACTGCTTAAACTTGAAGCAATTAACAGCCTTAAGCATTTTTACTTTTATGTATATAAAAACAACTATTTAATACATAAATCTTCTAGTTTTTACAATCAGCCATGAAATAAACTGTGATGCCATCTCTTAACTACAATCTGAACTGCTTGAATACATGCGAATAACTAGCAAAACAATTAACAAAGACTATTCTTTTTGTTATTTCTTTGCGTAAAACAAACAAGACATAAATTAAATAATTATAAAGTAAAATATATAGAAAACAATATAAACATGTATTATCTTTGAGTTTAACATGCAATCATCCAGGAACAGCTCAAGGGTTATATCATAATCCCCCAAATAGTACTAAAAAGAATAAAAAATATATTTTTAAACAGTTTAAATTAAATTTAATCATTGAATAAACTCATGAGATTGTGATATAAACATAACATTAATATAATTAATATTCGCATTTAATATAAATTATCATTTATATTTTTTGTTATTCAATTAACATAATAAAATTATTTGATGTATTGATTGAGATTTAAACTTCACTCGTAATATATACGCAAGATAAATTAATATATGTCAATATTATTTAATTAAAGCATTTCATTATGTTACCATTTATATATAAAATATAAAGCTATCCCCTGTGCGATACTCACGCGCCGTGAACGGCGCATGGGGGATGTGGAGGTAGCGCTCCACATTTTCTTGACCTACGGTACTAAGTGAGGTGGGGTGGTCAGTCTCAAGCTCGACCGCCTTTACCTTCCCAAGGTGCCCAGGAGTACCAAGGGCACTCCGGTACTCAATTTGATGGGAGGCTGAGTTCACCTCAGAGCGCCAGATATGGGAACACTGCGAGAAAAATCGTCAGTGTCCTTGCCGGGATTTGAACCCAGGGCGCCCGATTCGTAGTCAGACGCGTTACCGTATATATATATATATTGTATATATACATATATATATTGTAGCTTCCTTCAACAGGGAATCGAGAAGATTGAGTATCATCAGGCATTCGCCTGGGTGACTGAGAAACCTTACCTTAAAGAGGCGTATACTGGATGTACTCCGGTGGTTTATTCGTAGCTACAGAAACGGCGAACAATAAAAGAGTGACTCTAGGCATAGGGAAATGATAATCTTACAAGTTTTACAAGAAATAGAGGATTTATTAACCTTCTACAAAATACGGGCTTAACCATAGCAGACTACTGGAATGGATTCCACCAACGATCATGAATTGCTAATTCCAGACATTCTAAATTAAATCTCCACTTACCAACATCCAGGACCAGACGAGAAGGGGTCTTCGCTCCAATTGCGGACTTCCAATGGCAGAAAGGAACGTTCCAGGAACTAACTGACGTGTTAGTTCAAAGCAGTAGCCCAGACATTGAATTTCTTATTAATGAATGGCCCAGTGGTGGCTCAGCGCCTCCAGGTTGGCAGACCCAAGGAAAAGATGAACAGGCAGAATGACCTGCCTGGATGAAAAGTTGGTCTGTGGTGAAATTGACGTATCGTCTTCTAGTCTTGTTGCTCACACACTGTCTCAGTTCTCTCTTGTTGTTTTCGTTCCCCTCTTGCCTCCGTATTTATGTCCGACCAACAATTGTTGGAATTTCTTCCTGGTTGGAGCGATGAACTGCGTTGTGACAGTGCAAATTGTTTCCTGTCTGAGAATTTCAGTGGCTTTCTCTAAAGTGTGTTACCCTTCAATCTACAATATTGTATCGATCTGAGTGCTAAAGCACATGGCATCCACATTGTAACTACACAGCGTAAACAAACGTGAGTACTGTAAGTGACGCAACAGTAGCAGAAGAAACCAGGAGACTGTCTCATGAGCCGATGGGAGTTTTTGACGTCACTTTCGGAGAACCATACCTTGAGGAATTCTTAGAAGACGGTATAAAAGGAGGACAGTCTCAATAAACTGTATCACTCTGCTCTTAGGGTGGTGGTCTCTCCTGCTCCTAACCCGTTCTCACTTGGTTGGAGTGGAACATCTCCCATATACACTTACTTCGTTGAGGTGGTGTGCCCCTTCCATAAGCCTAGCACACTCAATTGGTTGGAGTGGTATGTACCCTCCGTAACCTCTACGCACTCCCTTTACTGGAGTGGTGTTTAACCTAGCTTCAACCTGTTCTGGTCTGATTGGACGGAATAACTTCCCGCCTTGACTTGGAGTTAGGCATCATACAACGCATTGATTTGCTTGGAATGGTGTGGCGCCCATGCTTGGACTGTCAGCATCATGGTCCTGAAAACAAATCTAGGATTACATTAGCAACCTGCTATTATGCCAGTCAGACTGTGCTTTTCAGAAGAACTAAACTTGTAATGGTTGAGAAAGTCACAGCAAATCCTAACCAGTTAATTCAAGCTCAACTGAATTGACTTCAAGGAAGAAGGCAGGACGGGGCGGGGGCACTAGAGGCAAAGCGAACATCTTATGTGCAACTGGTGGATGAAATGCCTGTCTTGACCTCAGACATTGAAATCATCCGGCAATGTCAGATACGGAGAAAGTGATACGTTCAAACGAATCAAACGGGATTCTAATCATATGATTTTACAGAGGTACTGTCGAGAAATTTGCAGGTAACTGACGAAATTAGTATGAGCAATAAATATTTTACCTGTGAGCACAGCATATTTATTGTGAGAGAGGGATCGAGCCCAAATTAATCTAATATTAACTGACATTACAAATAGAATGAATGTGAAACATCTATCTGATTTCATGTTCGTATCAATCGATGGTCACTGTTCGCGATGCATAACTTTTCCCTTACTTTTGTAATAACTAATTGATGGTCGATGTCACCTTCCGCTCCTTTGTACGACCTAACATCCATTGTGTTGGTGTGTTTTCGTCTGTCTACTAATACGTGACCGATGTAGTTGAGAGTTTTGCCGTCCGGAGATACATATTTGTGTTCAAAGTACGTGTTCTTTACCGATAGGGTTTTCGAAATCGCGAAAGTTATCAGTCTTTCTCCATTATTGTTGGCCTTTTCGTGAAGGATGTATTCTGTCTATAAAATATTGTAGCATCTCTCGATCTCGATTTACTTAACTTTTCAATTTGGATCACCAAAAAAGGGGGGTAAGATTTTGTTTTGCAAATTTTTTTTCAGTGTCGAAAGTGGGTTTTGTGAGCAATTGTAGTAAATTTCATGGAAATATCTGGAAAACTTTCGCTTTTACCTGTCTGTTTCTCAGTTATACGAATTAATAAAGGTAAAGCTATCCCCTGTGCGATTCACACGCGCCGTGAACGGCGCATGGGGGATGTGGAGGTAGCGCTCCACATCTCGACCTACGGTACGAAGTGCGGTGGAGTGGTCAGTCCCACGCTCGACTGCCTTACCTTCCCAAGTTGCCCAGGAGTACTAAGAGCACTCTGGTACTCAGTTTGATAGGAGGCTGAGTGCACCGTAGAGCGGCGCCAGGATATTTTGAAAAAGGTTAAATCAAAATAGGCTCAGATTGCGCGATATTATACTTACAATACAATCTGTCAAAAGTTAAAATTTGAGTTACGTTGAACTTATCACATTGCACGGAGTGTATTAGAACTTTCAATTGAAGTTTTAACTTCTAGATTTGCTAATGACAATTTTCTTTTGGTGATGTTAGATTCGTTCAGGCTAGTTCACGTTAAAATTTACGACAATAAATGATCGTATCTTAATGTGGCAATACTTATCATAAACTGGGTTTGTTCGTAAAACTGCCATAATATATTCATTTCATAATTTGACATGACAAAAAGGACATACATACACATGTGTTTACTTACCACACAATACATACAGACAAAATGTAACACATATACTCAATTTTACATTTTCCTCGCATTTGAACTTGGTTATTCATAGGTGTTGAGCTCGTTGGCAAAATGGAGTAGGGGAAACGCGCTGGACATTGAAGTGCGAAAGAAAAACAACATGGGTTTAAATCCTGTTTAAGCCAGATATTTTTTTTACAAAGTAATAGTGAATAATCTTATCATCTCTTCTCATACAAAACGGAGAATATTTCCGACTGTGGAGTGGAGCAACTGAGTCACTATAACGAGGAAGACGATTTACGAATGTTGGTTGGAAAAGTTCTAATCAAGTCTCAGGGGGTTACCAGGAAAGTTAACAACACTTCATTTGTTCAGAAGTATCAACCGTTCATGTTATTATTCTTAGAAAGAAACACTATAACATTTATTAAGCAAGTTTTGGGTAGAGCCACCTCTGGAGTATCGCTAGCGTGCTGGACTTCAAATTTGAAAACCTGGGTTCGATTCTCCAAAAGCCAGTATCTTTTTCGCATACACTGAAGTATTCAAACAGATTTATCTCCGGGTTATGGAGAACCTATGGAGCATCACTTTTCAGAATCCGAATAAACAGTGCGTGTGCTGTTTAGCATAATGATAATGTAATTTTCATGTTTTTCATTGGTCTCTTTCTCTCTTTGTTGCTGTTTTGTTATCGTATCTTCGCTGCGTCTTTCTCTTCTTCTTCTCTCTATTTATCTTTATTTTTCTCTTACTTTACACACACACTCTCTCCTTTTGTGCGTCTTCCAGAGCCAATTCCGGGCCACTTTCGATGACCGGGTGATAGGGCCTGAACCGAACATAGGTGACCCGGTAACCCGATTGACCCGGTCTGGAAAATCTATTTAACTGGGAATTTCGGGGTCGTATTTTTCGTGTTTTAGGGGTAAAATCTCCGGTCCTGGTCACCCCTGAAACAAACCCTGTTCAAACGCAATGATATAATTACAATCTCTCCTTCATCTTCCGGGTTATCAGATCTACATCGAATCACCACTTCAGAATGCGTTCGAATCTTAAACCTGATGACACAGTCCAAAACCTGACCAGCATACCCCGACAGCCGGTGAACCGTTTCAGCTTTGCCGTGTTCATTCCATCTGTGCGAATTGTTATACACACTAGTTCATTAGTGTTGTAATTATTAGGACGTTATATTAGCAATAGGTGCAATATATGGTGGAATGTCCAGAACTGATAGATTTTAAGACATGAGTAGCAAATGCCCCCCTTTTTTCGCTATTTCAAGAGAAGAATTCTTTTTATATTAGTTTGGTACCAAATTCGTTTCCATGCTCTGATTTACCAACATATAATTACATGTGTTTCTTCTTTTCATGCTTGCAATGTGGAAAATGTAAGGTTTACTATGCCTATAGGAACATACTAATTTTACTTTTGAACATTTGTAACTTTTAACTTTTCATTTTGATACAGATTGCATATGTAATCTTGACTCTTTCTGATAGAAATTAAGCAGCAAACCATTATTAATTCATTTTCTTTTTATGTTCAATTTGCATTAGTAATCTCTAATAGAAGGTATGGCCTACAGTATCTACTGTTTTTTTTT
>JAGDQP010043409.1:0-16226 GCA_022664845.1 Lepisma saccharinum | reverse complement strand
TAGAGTCAGAGAGATATCTTAATATAATTAGAATATGAGTCTTGATGTGACACTGGATGCTTTGAAGGTATTTTACAGTCGGTGAGGCATTTTGTAAGTATGCCTGAGAGGAACGCTGGTTCAGATGTTGTGAAGATCAGCATGAGGTGACTGACGTAGACGGGTACAGAATTTGGTAAGCTGCTTGTCAATAATTTGATGCATATATGGTAGGTCGAGATCTTCATGCAATTGGGTTATTCATGTGCTCCTTTAGTGGTCGGTTATCAATCGAGTAGCGCGACTTTGCACAATTTGGAGCTTCCGGATGTGAGAGTTTGCGGCATGACTCCAGGTGAGCATGGCGTATAGCATTATGAATTGAACCATCATGAAGTAGACACGAAGTTTAGTTTCGATTGATAAAATAGCTGGTTGAGTCGTTGTGATGCCTTAGTAGTAGCATTTTGGAGATGTTAACAAAAAGTTAGTTTTCGATCGAGGATGACTCCAAGGCATTTGGCTTGATCTTGAAGATTGAGTTGCTGGGCTTGAAGTGTCACAGGTGCTGGTAAAGTGCCGTGGCGTTTTTTGAAATGAACAGTAACTGTTTTCTCTGCATTAATTTTGATGCGCCACTTGGCAGCCCATAGATCTATTTGTAGTAAGTGACGTTGAAGTTGTAGACTTGCATAATTGACTTTTGAGTTGGATGAGAAAATGGCTGTGTCATCTCCGAACGTGTCTATTCTAGTGAATGAGGATGTCGGTATATCGGAGGTATAGAGGTTCTAGAGCAGCGGAGATAAGACAGAACCCTGTGGTACGCCGGCGGTAATGGGTCTGGAATAGGTAAGGTATTAATAGTTTCCCTCTGAAATTCGAAATAACCATTGGTGAAGAAAGGATTGAATGAGCTTGATGTAGCAATCCGGAAGATGGTTTATGTGCATTTTGTAAATTAGACCAGAATGCCAGACTCTGTCAAATACTTTTTGGACATATAAAAACGTGGTTGTAGCATGTCCTCTGTTATTGTAATGGAGCGTGATATGTTCAGTGATTCGAACCAATTGTGACGTAGTATCATGTTGAGACGGGAGACCAAATTGATGTAAGGTAATAATGTTAAGTGCTTTGATATATTTTGTAAGTCTGGTACGTAGGAGGCGTTCAAAGAGTTTGATTATATGTGATAGCATACTGATATGGAGGTAATTTTGCGGGTTAAGTTCATATTTTGGTTCTTTGGCAGCATGCAGATTCGGGCTTCAGACCAACTAGTGGGGAAATATCCTGTTAGTAAGATAGCATTGAAAATCTTATTAAGTAGAACGAATGCTTTTCTTGGTGCTTCTTTGAGGGATACTGCATTAATTTTATCAAGACCAGTGCTTTTCTGGCGTTGAGCTTTCGTGCACTGTGCTGAACTTCTTTCGGAGTGATTAAATCTTGCGGCGGTAATGGAGTATAAAGAAGAAGAGAACCAAGATTTCTGTTGACAAGATCGATGGTATGGTTGTCGTATGGTTCGGGATTAGGGCTAAACTGGTTTTCCATTAGATCGGCAAAGATATTGGCTTTCTCTGAATCTGTATAAGCTAGTTTATTAGGGTCATGGACAGGTTTGTTTGAGAGAGATTGTTGCTGAGAGCACGGCATATTTTTCAGAATTCATGATTTGGTTTTGATAGGGATTGCAATTTGTTATCCCAACGTTGATTTTCTAATTGTTCGATTCGGTCATGAACAAGCTTCTGCAATTTGTTGAGTAGTTGTTTTAGTTTAGGATGCCTTGAGTTTTGCCATCTTTTTCGGACCATACGTTTGATTCTGAGCAGTAGTTGAGTTCGAGTGTTTTCCGTTTGTAACAGTGGAGTATGAGTTATATTGCTTGTATTGAGTTCCATGGCTGTTTGGATAGCTGAGGTGAGAGAATTGATGGCATGGTCAATAATAGCTGAAGTTGTCATGGATATTTTGAGGTAAATGAGATTATTGAGTTGAACTCGGTAGGAAACCCAGTCTGTAATTATGGTTTTTGGAAGGCGTGGTTGAGGTGGCCGGTGAGTATGTTGAATATGAGTAAAACAGGATTGTGATCTGAGTTTAAATCGTTGATAGAGTAAGGGCCATCAGTTAGAGTGACATCATGTAGAAGAGCTATATCCAAGACGTATGGATAATGGGTTGGTTCAACAGGTGCGGTCACTGTGAGATTGATAGTAGTTAGTGCTATTTCAAGTTCTGTGCCGTTTTGATTTGTGATCTTAGAGTTCCACACGGGGATTTTAGCATTGAGATCGCCGGCTGTAAGTATTTGGCTATTTAGGTTGGGAATTTTGTGAAGATCATCTGCATGAAGAGTAACATTCGTTTTTTATAGACTGCAATCAATGCTACAGACGAATTCTGAGTGAGAAGTTTAATTCCAATGGCTTCTATGTATTGGAGTTTGGGCATACTCAATGGTCCATAATGGTTCCACCTTTATTTCGTGGGCGATCAGTTCTGAGTATGTCATAATTGTGGATTTAGAATTTATGGAAGCGTTTCAAATAAGTATCATTAAGTAGAGCAATATCTATCTGATGTTCTGTTAAAAATTGTTTGAATGTCGTATGTTGATGGAAAATCCCATTTGCATTCCAGTATAATAATCGTAACTCTCTGCGGATATGTGATTTATTTTGTGCTTCATTAAACATGTTGAAGAGGATTTGGATGCCAATGACAATGAATGTGGTAGTATCCTGTACTAAGGCTAATTTTGCAATTCCAACTTTAAGCTTTCCTGAAACAGTATTTTGGTTCAGGCTTTTGAATAGTTGAAGAATAATTGTTATTACGGAGGTAATGTTGATCTCATTGGTACTAGGTAGTTGTGTAGTTTGATCTTGTTTGGATGATGAGGTTTGGCGATTAGTATGTTGAGTAGTTGTAGCATATGAGTTTCTTGTGGCTGTTGAAATAGAAGATTTGATTAAAGGTGGTGCTGGTGTGTTGTCGGCTGGGTGATTTTGAGATTTGTTTGCTGTTCGAGAAGCTTTCAGATTTTGAAACATAATGCAACCCTGGTAATTTGCCGGCTGATCTTTACCACAATTAACACATTTGGCTGGTTTGAGTCTAGTAGCTTAAGGCATTTGGAGGTCAAATGTTGGTCAACACATTTGACGCAGCATTGGTTTAGGTAACACGTTTGTTGGCTATGTCCAAGACGTTGGCATCTAAAACATTGTAAATATTCCTTGCTCTGTAAGGTTCGACCTTTATACGGTACTGACGTAAGTAGTCAAAATTATAAGTTTCTTAAACATTGAATGGTTTTTGTAGGGTGAAAAGAAATAATGGTAGAATATTTTTTTCCTTTCTAACTTTGTCTTTACCATGCATTTGAGCCGCGGAGATTACAGGAAAAATCATATCGGTGAGTTCTCTGTGTATTTCATTAGTAGGTGTGTCAAACGGCAGTTTTCTTACTATTACTTTTTTAGGACGGTCTTTCTTTGGGATTTCAGTGGCAAACTGGTACTTTACTTATAGACTTGGAAGCGTATTATATTCTTTACCATGTTCGATCTTAGGTTGCAGAAAGAATTCGAAGAAAATGGTTACAGAACTGTTTCGTTTTTATATTTTCTCTCAAAACTATCTAGGTCTTTGACTATATTAATATGTGATACTATCTAATATTTCCAAGTCCTGCCGAATGGCCAATTACAAAACGACGAAGGTTCTTGTTTGTAATTTCCAGGTGACATTATCTTCCGAGATCTTGCAACGTTACAGGATTACTGTACCAACAATTACAGATGACAGTCCAACACACAATTGTCGCTAATGTCGAAATTATACGCGAGAACAATGAAGAACTTCTTATTACGGGGTCTGCAACAAAAATTATTTTCAATGAAATTGTTCCCAATTCAATATGCACTCATGGAGAAATATTTACCACATTCCACCGCCCGCTTGGTACATTCATTTCAGCATTACTGATTCGAAACTTCTAATATTCTTAAGTAAAAAATGTATAGTCATTTAAGCAGAACTAATTACTATAAAGAAGAAGGAAGGTAAACAGATCAACATGAACTGTAGAGAAATATAAATTAATTTATTATTCCATTTTAGTGCCATCTAGTGGCTGTTATGGTAACCTGAAATAATGTCTCAAATTCAAAACCATTAGAGGAAAAACGCACCGCAAGACAAATAACGTAAGCCTTTATGCGAAGTTTCTCTTCTTGTATTGAATCGTACGTAGCACGTTCTTCTTTGATCTAAAGCAGAGATGCATGAAGAGCAGTTCTGATTTATGCACGCATATGTTTATTACGATTTAGTGAGACAATGTGGGTGTTCTGTTGTTAATACTACAAGACCTAAGACGCAGAAGTATTCACAACAAAGGGGATTTCTGGATTTATTTACAGGAAAATGACAGCTTGACTTGTCTATTTACATATTCATAATGACTTTTACTTGAAAGATTCTGTTGTTTCCTTAGCTATTATTTACTAATGTTCTTCTCTCTTTGAAGTATCCAGAAGCGGATTTTGTTATCAATTCTTTCATCCTACACTGTTAAAAGAGTGTATGCCTTGTACACTAGAGATAAATAAAGTTCAGAACGCTTGTACAGTCTACGCTAAACTGAAAACAAAGTGATACTTAAAACGAACAATATATCCGAAAAAAGTTTACAATATATTCCAGTTTTACCGTATTTTTAGTACTTAATATATGAAGTTATTATGAACTGCGGCAGATTTTTAGTGCACAACCAATTAACTTCTGGTATTCTTATAACCCAATTCATGCATACAAAGTTCACTTAATAGTGAAAAATATATGTGCAAAATATTCACATCGTGTAAGAATACAATAAAAGTCACATTGAGCTAACAAAAAAGACTCACTTTTCTCAATGTGTTTACATTCGTTCCTTTTTGGTAAGTTTTTGTGTGTTTTTTTAAATTATAAGTAATACTTTTAAAAGACTTTTCCTCCTGGGGATCACATGTGATATCTCGAGTTTTTATTTTTATTTTATAAGCAATAAAAGTAACATAAATAAATTGTTCTGGACCCTGAGAAAGAAATACAAAAGATTAGCCATACCAGATGTAGAATCCGCGACGCCTAGGCGATGCAGTAAACTATTGAGCTTCCAAAAAGCTTAATTTGGTCACCTCCCTCTCTCTCTCTCGCACTATGTTTACATAATACTTTTTTATTTTGAGTCCTGATCAGTATCCTAAGGGCCCTTGCAAGTTCTTTTTGGAGACCACTACAATGAAGGATAATCAAGGTCTTCGAAATGTATTTTTGGGCCCCATGCGTTACAATGCCGAAAACCACGAGAATCCTTTCGTAAACCAGCGGGTCAGTACTTTGATTACCCAAGTGGATCCTTTGGTTACCAGTCCGCCCCTGGATCCTAGATAAATCCTATAAATATTCTGAAATGAAGATGATAATTAGTGAAAAGTTTAGAGTTACAAGTCCCTACTGAATGGTGTTTACACGCGAAAGTAGTGCCTCTGTAAATTGGCGGGAAAAGGCTGCGTTTTTATCACTGGTGGAAACGAAATTCAAATATGCTAAATTTATTTCTAGTAAACTTCCATCCCCGTGAATTGACTTTCAATTTATTTTATAGCCTTCAGGTTTCTAAGGCTAAAGTCGGAATTGAATAGGGGAAAGGATGCGGGAAGGACTTAATTTGAAAGTACCATCCCGGCATTTGCTTGGTGCGACTGAGGAAAACACTGGAAAAACTTAGTCTATCCCCTCGACCTTAACAATTAGACACGCTGCAGCTGGTTAACTAAAATGAGATAGAGATAGCTATCGTAAAATGTATGTATCGTTCACGCACATTAATAAACCCGACATATACAAGATCAGGCAGGCAGTCTCAATAACTTGTTTGTCATACTCTGTGTGAGGTTTATTATATTCGTGTTGTTTCTGTGCCTGTTTAAAATTAACAAAAAAGTCACATCGACTTGTGTGGAGTAAGAAAACCATGCGATTTTATGTTAATTCCAAGAGAAATTATTACAAATAATAATCCTACTGCCTTGTTTTACAATATAAATTCAGAATGCCATAAATGTTTCTAAATTTAACACCCAATACATACGTCGATACATGTGTTGTATATGTATGGCCTTGATTACTTTCTTCCATTTCACCTCTGACACCTCTCTCCGTATCTCTCGCTCACCATCTCTGGTTCAATTTTCCCTTTGCTGTTGTTTTTTTTTAAGCCTCCTTCGACCGCAGATCCTCCTGGGAGACTGCACTGAGATTAAAGACAATGGTGCTAGTTTGTCTCTTAACTCAAGAGCTATTCCAGCAGCTTTAGTCAACTCGATTAAACGAAAAGTCAACTCAAGCATCGACTTAACTATACGAGCTCTCGCTCTCTCTCTCTCTTTTTCTCTGACTCATTCTGCTTCTGGATAAGGACGATTACATGCACTACTACCTCCCTGCCTTCCATCTGCCATCCCCGTAAAAATAATCTTGCATGGGCGTTCTCTACTCTCTCTCTCTCTCTTGCTCTTGTTGATATAAAAGGGAACTTACGTTACTTACCTTTTCTTATGACTGTTTTCCTTCAAGTTGAACGCACGAGAGGGCAAAATGACATCGCTGTTGACTACCCAACTTCTAAAACGATATCAACTGCTTTCCATGCAGGCAGGCAATATCTCTCGCCTCTTACCGCCTTTAAAGCCTCTTCACCCATTGTTTTGAATAATATCACTTGCTCTCTTCTCGAATGGGTAATGTTCTTCTTTGTCTTAACTCTTTGCTTTCTCCTGGAGCGGGTTTATGCTGGAAGACACATTCGTTTTTAGGCTGCAAAGTCAGAAGAACACCCAGCCAGTCTCAAAAGTTAATTTGGCAAAATGGCTCAATTTCTTTTGGCAAATATGCGTATGAAAAAGATGCATTGATACTGCTTTCCTTTTGGGTAAAAATGAGAGAAACTTTTCTTTCTACTTTCAAACGTATTAGACCAAAGATGAGGGTGAGCTGAGTGAACATACACATATTTCAAAGGCGCTCTTCATGGTCTTTCCAGGATCCAGGAAAACCATTTGGGAGATAACACTATTTTTCTTTTAGAAAACCCAAAGAAACAAAAAAAAAAAGCTATAAGCCATCTTCCATTGCACAAAATAAAGATGGATCAGCGAATAGAGAGTAAGATCTTATCTTAAACTTCTCTAAACCCTTATTTGACGATATGTCACTCGTGCCATACACTTTCATTAAATTGATTTTTTTATTTTTTTTTATCAAATACTTCTTCACCTCAAGGGTTTAGCCATTAACTTCTATGAAATTACTTTATGAGCGATTAGTTAAGAGAAAAGCAGCATCAAACACGAGATCTGAATGGATGTTAACAAGTTACCATCACGATCTTCGTCGTGAAGGATTGGGTAACGTGTAAGGAACTAATTCAGCCCTTGTGAATGGTTATCTGATTTATACCCGAAATTTTGGTAAATAAAATTCGAATGCTCTACCGCATGGGCCGACAAATTGTAGCCGTGAAAGATTAGAGAGTGACCTTTGTAATTGAATTTGAATTTCATTTAAGGCCTTTAGGCAGCTTTAGCTCAGGCTGGATGGATAATTGGGAGAATTGGTAGAGTAAGTTGGGGTGAAATGCCCAGTGGGGTAAAATGCGCATCCCCTTAAAAACACGGAAGAGAATATGAGGTGACAACTGTGATATGATTGAGTAAAGGTGCAATTATCCGCAAGACGAAGGTGACACCAAAAAGGATTGTGTGAACAAAGTGAAGACATGCAAGCTAAATAAATGTGCTAAGTACATAATTTTTACTTGTAATATTTTTTAAATGTTTTAAATTTATGGAGACAGAATCATTACACGACTGTATTAGCGAATCCAATGAATGTGCGTTGCACGAAGTAGGGTTCTGTTGTTCTGATGCAATAGCGGGTAGACGCCATGCCATGCAGTGTTGGAAGTTGAATGAACTGAAACTATATGGTGTTTGACATAGCGGTGATTTGCCCACTAGGCGTCGGGGTTAATGGTCCGTGGGTGTTATACCCCACATATTCCCATTCTAGCAAACAAGGTAGTATGCTTCAAAGCTGTGTAATAGTCCTTGTCTTAGAAGAGGAGGAAGATGTAAATTCAGTTCATTTCCTTCAGCGAGCGTAATATTTCTCATTTTTTCATATATTTTTTTTTATTTTCAGTTCGTCTAATATTTCCATAAGACTTTTTAATGTTATTAGTATTGTGTTGTGAACAACAAACTTACATCTCACCATTAGAATGAAGATAAACAAGCTTTCCCATTTCGTATTTTCAGTTAATATTTTTTTTAATGTTGTCTCGAAACGAGACGAGACAGAGAAAATGGCTATAGAAAACGAGACGAGACAGAGCTCTCGTAATGCAAAGCATACATCTTTCTGAGACGAAGCCCTCTCTGGACATGATATTTTAGAGGTGAGAAAGCCTAAATCTCGTCTCGTCGGCAACACTAGTAGTTTTCTATTCTGTATTTTCCAAGCCTGTCAATGGTAAGGAAGTAGTAGGAACTTCATGCTTTATAGGCTAGTTTTCGTGACTTGTACCGTACTATAATTTTCTGTAGCATGACTAGCTTCTATCGTAACATCTTTTCCATTGCTATGATCTTCCACCTTGTTTAGTATACAGTAGTGTTGGTGTGCATGGGCATATTACCCCACGACGGTGGGCGTTTTACCCCGATGGTGGGGTACTACGCGCATATCGCTTTTACTTTACAAACATCAGTGTATTTCCTACAGTATATAATACTATATTATCTAGAGTCCAGAAAGAAATACTGAAAGATGTACCTCGCATTTGGTATGGTCTTTTTCCCTGTAAATTTCCATTCATAGTCATAAATAAGAAAAAAAGTGGACATTTCACCCCCGATGACTCTAAAATGAAGAAAGTGTGGGAAACAGGGAAGTCCCAAGAAAACATGCAAACGATGTTGTTCGCCACAAAGCCTACGTGGCATGATCCGGGATCGAACTGAGGACCTCACGCACCAGAGGTGAGCGCTCTACCACTGAGCCACCGCGAGTCTATGACCTTTGGAATATTTTGTACGTTTTTCGACAGATAAACCTCGACAGTCGTTCTGAGACTAAATACATATTGCAAACTTTCAACTCAATTCAGTACATACATTTCTAAGATCTTGCAGGAACCGGCAATAGCTCAGTTGGTAAAGCGTCGGTTTCGCACTCGGGAAGCCTGGGTTCGATATCACTGGCCTACCATCCTGACTGAAGTTTCCCAAGTTTCTCAGGGATGGTACTTTCAACTAAGATCAGACCAACTGCGTCCTGCATCCTTCCCCTACCCTTACTCGGCTTGAACCATTGATGCCAGAAGCCCATAAATAATTTGAAATTAAAATTCAAATCTCTTTAAAACAGCTTTAGTAACAAGCTGCAGGTGAGGAAATGGTCAAGCAAGCTCCAAAAAGTACATAGGATCAAAGTTATAAATAGGAACATTCAATTCTCGAACACCTTATTTTACTTTTTTTTTTTATCACATTGTTTGTTTGTGCATTTATTTTCTGCTTGCAAGATGTGAACCATCCTGTACATCAAATCCTCTTAAGACTTATGATAAAATGTAACATGTTACGGAGTTGGTGTGATTTGAACTATTGTTTCGCCATTTATGTTTACTTTTCTTTGTACATAATGTGAAATAACTGTTTGAACCGGAATCACGTAACGGGAGTTGCTTTTGGCGGCGTGATATAACGAGAGAGCTCGAGTGGCGAAAGAACTGTTAAATTATCCAAAATAATGAGCGAAGTTAGATGATAATGGATATTTCCGGTAGTACTTTTTATTGCAAAAAATTTTCTGCTACAGCAGACTTCCAAAAACATTTGCTTTTCTTTCTGTGTAATATCTATCAAACTATATCAAGCATTGTTTCGAAACAGTCTCACTCGTGCGCTGAAATGAACGCCACCATGTTATGACGTAAGTAATCAGCACACGGCTTATCATTGAACTACAGGTTTGTTACTATGGTTTGTTCCCAGCAAGCAAAATACCCACACTGACGGATGTCCGACCAACTAGTAGTCGGGGGAAGTTCGGCGCGACCCATAAGTCACATTTGGTCGTCGGGCCTTTTCTGCCCGCCGTCGGATCAGCATCAAGGCGTAATCCCGCCCAGCATCCGCCCGCAGAATTCGGTTTCGGTTTCGTCGACCAAATGCCGACGACGCCTGGTTTTCTGGGTTTGTATTGCTAAGAACCGATAGTAAAAATAAATGGAAAGAAAAAGATAAGTGGTGCATCGTTCCTTCGTTCATTAACGCGTCAATAAGATTTCGTAACAAAATATTTGTTACTCTGCCGAGAAATGAAAAGCGTAAAAGGTCGTGGCTGCGTGCAATGCGAAGGTATGTAAATAACATCAACTTTTTAAGCTTCCGTTGCCCATATTCACTATCTATTGAATCTAGGTTTAAATTCGAATTATCCTTGAAACGTATTAATTACATCCAGGTTTACCTGACTTCACAGCTAATATTTCAACTGAATTTAAACTGCCGAACTTGGCGATCGATTGAAGTTATCTTGCTTGGGATTTTAAAAACAGAAAACAAGAAAATTAAGTTTATGAACTTATTGATATATACAGTGGCTTAACACGTTTCAGTAATTTTAAGCACAGAAAACAATTTACAAATAATAATAGAAAGGACTAACATTCGAATTTGCGATATATATTTATCAATATTTGATGTAAACTTCGCGTCTTTACCTCCTCGCGCAGCAGGTCTTATGGCACTGCCTTCTGTTAGCGATCTTCTGAACTATGTCGAGGAGTTTGAACGGCGAGACGCTGGTATGAATATATTGAATAAAGTTTTAACATATGGCAAAAAAGCATGCAAGAAACAAAAATATAAATTAATGCTATACAATTGAAGTTCTGTTCCGTTTCGCGGAAGTAAAAACAAATATGTGTCTCGATAGTTTTCGATCACTCTTTGGTGAAAGTATAAAAGATTGATAAAACTGCGTGTTTTGATATTTCGTTCAAACGTATAGCGTAACACGGAAAATTAGTCAATAGCTTAAGCTTCTTTAGAAAAAATGCTTGCGTTATGAGTTAACTCGAGAGGGCTGATAGTCTTGATACTATCTTAGTGGCTAGTGTTCGAGGGTCCGACCATCGGGTTCTCGGGTAGTCGGTTGTAGTATGTGTGGATCAGATTTAGACTGAGCGAGGTTGGTTGCTGGGTACAGGAATGATGTTGCAGGGTTTTTTTTTCGAAGGATGCACAAACACTCTGCCTCGAAACTTATTCTGCAGTGCCGATGTACATAATTCAGGTCACTATCCAAGGACGGGATGAATTTTGCCTGGTGAACATTGGTTCGTATTTGCGTTTTTCCTTCGCGTTTTGTTGGAAGTGAGTTAGGTGTAGGCGAAGTGAGCGGTAAAAATTAAGGTGGATAGTGCTTAAAGATAGCGGGACTGCTTGATAACTTGACGGGAGTACATCGAACTGTAACTCTGTTATGGTAGCTCACTAAGATAGCGTTTGTAACAATTCTAAACTTTCTCTACGCTTCTGCGATTATGTTTCAGCGCATGTTATCTTAAAAGTATCTCCCATTTTCTTTCTGCATAGCTTTTATGAGTCCTGGCTCTGAGGATGCAGAATTGGGAATGTTAAGATTGCTGCTGGTGTAGTAGTTTATGATTTTAACTTTCCTGCATGTTCATCTTTCCTGAGAGTTACCCCCACTGTTTTGTTCCTTTTTTTCTAGTGTTTCAGCCTTCTGCTGTCGCCAGCTTTCTCTGTTCTGGCACTTCTTTCCGGCTTATCTCATATGTGCTTCGTATGCTACGACTAGCTTTAAATATTTATATACAATCTTTCAATGGAAACAATACAGTGACAGGTAGGTACCCGCCTTCGTTTTCACTTCAAGCATAATTCATAGATATAATTATATAAGTTGTATGCCCTCGTCTGTGACTGAAAGGAGTTTTCTCCCGGGTAAGGGGTATGATCCAAATATTAGTGCTCTCCCCTCCAGAGTATGCCTTTCAGGATACCATTTCCAAAGATATATCGTACATGTTAGTGACATGTGACACTACCTTTGGTGCTAAACTTTGTGTCACTTCTGCCGGCATTCAATCAGGTCGGGAGCTTACCATTTTCGTATTTAAGAAGTATGTGCAACTCACACTTAGAACCTAATATTTAAAATAGTTATTTTGAATTTATTTATGGTCTTCAGGCATCTCTGGCACTTGCCGGAATACTGAAGGGAGGAATATGTGGGGAAGAAAGTCGTCCAGTGCCTCGTTTAAAGGTACCAACCCGACATTATCTTGGTGTAACTGAGAGAAGATCTCTGATAAACGTCAGCCAGGATACCCGATAGCTGAGATCGATCCTGCCAGTCTGTGACCTTCCAAACGTGAGGCCAAAACTCCATGGGAACAGTGCTATGGCCGTTCCGTGTACATCGATTAAAACAGACTTTATGTATTATAAATTAAAATCTATCCATACCAATACAGTAAGAATGGTTGCGAAAACATTCCCAATAGAACAAGTAAATTTCAATCCTCTCTTTGTGAGACTTCTATTAACCCTGTTAACGCATCAGTTGAAGTTGTTTTCATGTTCAGCATTTTATATGTGATACTTGAAGATCTAAGAAATAAAGTACAAACTTACCTTTAAAACAAGGATGTTTGCAATACAACAACTCTGAGAAAGTTTCCTTCACTTTAAAGAGATAGAAAGAGTAAAGATGTTGATGAAATGAAAGCAATCTTATTGCAAGTTCTTTTTAATGAGACAGGATTCTTTCTTTTGGATACGTATTCTCAGCTGCATATTGTAATTACAAGACAGAGAGGCAGAAAGTTCGTTAAGCCTGAAAGCTTGTCTAGATCTCGACCTAGTTTTCTTTTTTATTATTATTTAATTGTCTAGAAGAGATGCAAGGAAGAAAAAAGACTTGCAAATTTATTAAAGAGTTAATATTTTTTTCGTCTCATGTTAAGGAGCTCTTGAGACGAAAGCAATATGAAACATTAGTATAGAAGTCTAAAGTTATAAAATGAATATTAGGGGCGACCGTTATTTATGAAACAAAGCACATCGAGGATTTCAAGGACATAGTTCACATTTTAGTACTGTGTGTTGGAAAAATATGTTCATATTTCATGAAAGCGTTTATCATGCATAGACAATGATGATAAACTTGTATCAAAGGACTAAATCAAGTTTTACTGAGAAGGAAAGCAAAAATATCACATATTTTTTTAATTGAATATCCTGTCTCTGTATGCATTGGTATAATTAAGAAACAGCGGGGAGAGCAGAGAGATAGCAGAGTGTGAGTCCTTAACATACCAATAACAATGACAGGTGTGACAAGGGCTCAAACCCGCACGATCCAGTCCCTGTGGCCTTGTGGTTACGGTCAAGTATTTGGATTTGCATTGAAAAGATGCACAGGTTCGAGCCCAGTCGCTTGGCATAGTGGCTGTTTTCTCAGTCCTGCTAGCTGAACGCTGGTTTGTATATCAATAAAAACTGGCTGCTGCTCTCCCTTGGCTGCCAGTCTGGTCCATAAATGAATGCTAAAAAATATTAAAACCCCCATCATTAGTCGAGGAGAGTGTGTACGTACGTAATTAGGTTAGTCAGAATTTCAATAAGTGTAGTAGTACCGATTTCTTTTATTTAATTTTGTACAGTCACGGAAATATGTTCTGCGGGAGTTGAATAAAAACTAACATTTAGGCTTTTATTTAAATTATTTTGATCGGCCAGGCAGGAAGTTATGATTAAGCCGCGTCATGTCTGAGGAATGCATGTGGCAGGCTTAGTCTAAAGGGTGTCCATATAGTCTATAAATATAAGGTAAATAAAAACGAAATGCTAGACCATAGACTAAATAGCTGCTAGACTCCTGTAGTACATATTTCCGTGACTGTACTCTGTGTATTTATAAGAGTTGGAATTTCGTATAACAACTTTGCGACGGTGTGATATGATGAGATACTAGGAGGGTCAGGTTGGAATGCTCATTCTAATAAAAAGATCACATACGACTTTGGGATGATAACTTCTCCAAACTTAATTACAACATGCCTTTGATATATAGGGATGCGATAATTCATTAAGTAGTACACAACACCACAACAAGGCTCTGTTTAACATTCAGTTATGTCTCGCTAAATACAGGTTGTGGCGTAAAAACGGGCTTTTTTGAATGCAGTAAACCTGGTACTTTAAATGTTATTTTAAATGAAATTACAAACACATCCACTGCACCCTTACACATTATCATTTGTAAAATATGCGCAAACACGTTTGGAAATGACGTCCTGCAGGTGTCAACTATTTTGACGTTACACTTGGACAAAGTGCAATGGAAATCGTCCATGGCACCTTCCATCGTCTAACTAGAGCTGTTTCTGATTTCAGTACGGATGTTGTCTTTTTCAGTTCCGCAACGGTATGTGGATGCCTTGCATACACCACGTGGCGCCCTCCTCCCAGGAAGTAATCACAAATTGTAAAATAAAGGGATCAATAAGGCCACGAAATATCAATATTCCTTCAAATGATATGCTTTCCGAAAAGTCAGCGAAGGTCTTCCGTAGAAATTTGCGCACAACAAGGCGTAGCGCCGACCTGCTGAAACCAAAGTGGCTCTTTTGAAGGGAATTGTTAAAGTTCAGATTCGAAAAATGTGTTTATCATGTCACATACCGTTCAAATGTGATTGTCGTTGCTGGTCCGTACTCTTCCCTGAAAGACAAAATATATAACTTCCATTGGGAAGACAGCACACCACACTGTGAATCACTGAGTATGAAGCTGACGTTTATGCAGCTCACGAAGTTTATCCTGAGACCAGTAATGACAGTTTTGCTTATTCGCATGACTAGTAAGATTAATGTAGGCCTAATCACTCATGCATATTAAATGTAAGAAAGCTTCATTCTATCGAATTTTAGCCAAAGATTAAAATGTCCTGAGAGGTATAGCATGTTGAAATTAAGTCCAGCGCTCCATCTCTGTATTTGAAGCAAATGTCAATCAAGCGTTGCCATTAACATTACAGAAACTTTCCCGACGAAATCAAAAAGGGTAATTTATATGACACTCCCTGTAGATGACGTAAGCGAAACAAATAACAATCAATAAGTGTTGTTAATAATATTATAGAAAATTTTGGTTGTCAACAATGGCATCCAAACTAATGAGGATCAAAATCATTATCTCCTGTTCCGCCAAAATTTGGTGTTTCGTATTCTAACGGGAGAAAAAAATTCCTTTCAGTAAGCCTACAGGCTGAGGTAGATCTCGAAGTTTTTTTATTTTCAAAAAATCAAATCTCGCCTTATATGAGAGCTATCGAGAAACTATTTCTTGATTTTTAGATTATTCATCAAGTATATATACATACTCGCTTTGCTTCGCTAGGAGCGCTGTCCCCCAAACCCCCGTAGGGGGTTCACCCCCAACTTCAGTGTTTTTGAGAGGATGCGCCTCCTTTATCTTAACCAAAATCTTCCTGCAACACTACACCACCATGGTGTCTATCTACACCCTCCTACGGGAGGCTGCGCCCTAAAGGGGAGGTTTGCTCCATTTATTGTAACCTACTCTTGGTCATAACCCTTCAAAGAAAATTTCGTTTCTCTACCTTCAATGATTTGGAAATTGGGTTTTTGGGGCGGCCATTTTGAATCCAAGTTAACGACTTTTTGAAAGTTTTCTTATATTGTCGTGACCTACTTGTGATGGTACCTATTCAAGTAAAATTTCATTTATCCAGATCAAACGGTGTACAAAATGGGATTTTGGGCGGTCATTTTGGATCCAAGATGACGACTTTTCCCAAATATTGTAATATTTCCCTAAGCTACTCGTCATAATGCACCTTTATGCCAAATTTCGTATCTCTAGCTTAAACGGTGTGGAAAATGGATTTTTAGGTCCGCCATTTTGGATCCAAGTTGGCGTCTTTGGATTCATTATGTAATATTTTAGTAACATACGAGTGATAATGTACCGTGTAACCAAATTTGATATTTCTTGCTGCAACCGTTTAGGCTGTGTATTCTATACAACAACGAGTTCGGCGGCCATTTTGGATCCAAGATG
>JAGDQP010043408.1:0-16227 GCA_022664845.1 Lepisma saccharinum | reverse complement strand
ATATATATATATTTAACGTTGTAGACTTTTATTTCATATAGCATTACTCTAAAAGTCCTAGAAATAAGTTCTGAAACATATTTTAAATAATTCATTGTGTATAATTTACTTCTAAAATAAACAAATTACATTTAGAAACATACAAACCATGTTTTATATTTAAAAAGAAACGAAATTCTAGCTATTAACTTAAACAAAAATAATTGAAAATAATGGAAACACCGGATGTCAATCCTCAAATAGAAATTATTGGTATCGTATTACTATTAATAGTACGTTTTTCATTATTATATTGTTAAAATAACGAAACATTAGAAATGAAGTTGAGATTGTGGATCTCCTGGAGTTATGATTGATTAATAGCATGATGGAGATCTGACATTCATGGATTTAAAAAGAAATACTGTTGCTCAAATTGTAATTATATGTTGTTTTAAATGACAGTGTTAAATGTAACTCGGAGAATTCTAATCCAGAATTTCTGCTTAACACCATTTGAGGTGCTCTCTAGACTATAATAGCAAGATAAACTACTAAATTTCAGATTATTAAAACAAAAACAAAAGTCTTTTTGTCATTAAATATATTTTAGTGCTAAATATCTTCAACTATTTCGTTGTTATGTTACTTACAAGGAAAATCTACGTTATTGTGAGCACTAAAAATGATGCTATTGCCTCCTACGTTAATACTCATATCAGTTTTATATCAGGACCTGAGAGCCAAAACCATGTAAGTCCAATTTTGGCCAACCCGATGATTAATGCAATTCTGTACAGTACTCGGAAGGCCTCACACAATGGTTGCATGATTTTTATTGGAAACATGTTAAATAAAGTAGAAAAGTAAGTTTATTACGTGGTTTGTCCATGTACTTTATATGTGAAAGAAGTTTTTTTTTCTCTCTCTAAAATAAGGATTTTTCACTTATGCGGTTCTGGCTTTCAGGTACAGATATTATGTGAATGCACCAGACTAATTCTGTTTCATTAACAATTATTTTAGTTGCAACAGGTCTCATATTACGTGTTTCTACTATCAGGTTAATATGAGAAAATATATATACATATGAGGCCGGAAACATCATTATAAATATGGTTGTAATTATATAATCAGGCCTAGTATTAAGTCATTTTTTATAACCAGCTGACAAGACTCTACACTCACACAAGTGTGAGGAACGTACTGTATGTGTTGAAACGTACACCATGTCTTGGTTTTTAATTTGCTGAAGTGTGGAGCCTTGTCAACTGATTATAATAAATACCTAAATACATTTAAAAAGATGAATGTGAGTAACCATGGCCACTTATAAAGTATTCCTGTCATATAGATGTGTATGAACGAAAAATGCATAGCAGTCCGAGATGCCCAGGTAAACAGATGTCCATATAACTGCAGTGGAAAGGGAGTGTGTAACAGCAAAGGCCATTGTCATTGTGATATAGGATATGCGCCGCCATTTTGTAATGCTCCAGGACCAGGAGGAAGTGAAGATAGTGGTCCTGCAAGTGATCCAGTTGGTAAGTTCTGGTTCCGTTCTTCTCTCATACGTTTGGCGAATGTTCGTGGTAAAATCAGTTCTCTATACACTTTCTTTTCGAAAAGGTAATCAATACACTTCCAAGAGAAGGTCAAGTGTTCTCAAGAAGTACACAATTTTCCGATTCCAATCTCTCCTCAAGCAATGCCATCCTACTAATTAAATATTCTATTATTATTTATTTTTTACAATCCATTGTGATAACAGTGGAAGTTGTTCTTTGAATTTGGGACACCTAAATCCTCAACCTAATGATCATTCACTATGCTTTCTGACATTAATGTCTATTTATTCACCATATAATTGGTTTTATGAGCATAACTTATAAAATTTGTTTTAGTAGTATTAATTTTCATTTTGTTATGCTCACACTAAATCTATGTATCTTTTCGATATCCTAGCCGCGTGAATACAACCGTAGAATAGGCGGACAACCAGCGGTGTAACTCAATATTCTCCAACTGACGTTACTTATAGCTTTTCATTCATGTACTAACTATTTGTATGTAAGTTACTCACATTTGTGTGTGTATTTGTACTAACTAAAGGATTATCGTCTACGCAGCTATCTAGGGGTTTTCACTAAATAAGTTGTACAAAACAGAAAGGATTGAAAAAAAAACAATATCATGTATAAAGCCCGGAAGTTTGGCAAAATGGCTTTTCGTTTTTGTCACGAATTACTAGCATATAAATGAAGGGTGTGAAGCAAAAACATGGTAACCCACAAATGTTTATTTTTTGAGTTATTCAGCACCCGATGGAAAAGAATCATACCGCGTCGTTTAATGTTGTCCGACTTCAAATTGTGCTCCAGAGATGGCAGCAATATTTCCTTATGGTAAGCCTATTGTAACATTTTGGGATTCATAAGAAGGTAACCAACAATTAAGATGGCGGGAAACGAGGAGCAGTATACCAGCTTGCCACTAAAATGGAAAAGAATTTGTAAATTAAACATTTCTTACAGCGAGTTCAGTGAAAAGATTTATTCTTGAGTGACTTAGGTAGCGAATATTATGGTATAGATAATAAAACATGGTAACCCACACAGCACTATGAAAAAATAGAAATTCGTTATTTTGATTTGGTACAATTATTTTAAGCCTTTATGTATAGCTTTACGTGAAAAATCAGCTTTCAGCCAATGAAAATGACTTGTGCAGCAGTAAAAATCGAATTTCTTAAAAGTTTAACATTGTGGGTTACCATGTTCTTGCCTCACACCCTTCAAATAATATGCAACCTTTTTAGTCATCGTTGGAGCGATTAAAGAGAGTTTTCATTTTGCCTATTTTAAAACATACCTTATTCTGCCTTTTAATGTATTTTAACAAACATTTTTTTTTTTTTTTGCGTTAAACACACACAATTTTTTGGAACCCTGTCTTTCCCGCCATAAGTTGTCTCCTAGGCGTGAATTCAGTGGCATAAAATTGTGAGATTTAAGTATTTACATTGACCTCGTGACCCTTTTACATTGACTGTCACTCTTCACTGCTTCAGTGTTTTCTGGAACTCTGGTATTATTCATGGCTGTGAGACCTTCGCTCACTGATGATCTGATAGCACACGCATATTATACTATGTATGCTGTCAGAAGTAATAACATAAACTTCATAATAGATAGACATAGCACGCTTTCCCATTTCTGGCTGCGCTAAAACTAATGGAATTCTGTTCAGAGCACGTGATTTTGAATCCATCCGCTAGGTAGCTCTGCCATAGACCTCATAGTAGAATATGACGTCTATGGCAGAGCTACCTAACGGATGGATTCAAAATCACGTACTCTGAACAAAAAACCATTAGTTTTAGCGCAGCCAGAAATGGGGAAGCATGTAAGTTTATCTGTTATGAGGTCTATGGTAATAATGAAACTTCAGAAGAAAGGCTGGTGACAACGATGGATATTGCGGGAGAAACAATAAACTGTTGGAAGTACTGTGTAAAAAGGATAAAATGAGAAATGTTGACATGTACTGTGTGCAAAGAGGACCAAGGCAAAAATTAAAAGGTCTATATGCAGTGTTCTTGAAGTTTAATAATTCAACTGTCATTGAGATAACCCCTCTAGTAACACTTTATTTTCCCCTTTCATTTCTGTGGACGTTGAGAGATCATTTTCAAAACTGAAAACAATTCTCTATGACAGAAGGCTCAACATGTGTTAAAACGTGATGAAACAACTTGTGGTGGTGTGTGCAACCACTGTAGAACCATAGACCTCATCATAGATAGACTTAGCAACCTTCCCCATTTCTGGCTGCGCTGAAACTAATGGAATTCTGTTCAGAGCACGTGATTTTGAATCCATCCGCTAGGTAGCTCTGCCATAGACGTCATATTCTACTAGCGGATGGATTCAAAATGGCGTGCTCTGAACAAAAACCCATTAGTTTTAGCGAAGCCAGAAATAGGGAAGCGTGCTAAATCTATCTTTTATGAGGTCTATGGTAGAACCCCGTGATGTAATATAGTATCATATGATAATGAAGGATATTAGGATGTCATATTTTTAAAATGTTTATAATGCCTTTTTAAGTACCTATTTCAGCAATAATAAATGCCTTTTTGCCTGCCTATTTTAAGTAAAATAAATGCCTAAACTTCCGGGCTTTACTCATGCGCAATGTTATTAAAGTGGTTTCCATGGTACTCATATACTTGAAGCACCGGATCTAACTTACGATTAGTGAAGAGCAATGATCACGAAGGCTATGCATAAGGACAGTAGAATTTCGCGAATTTGCAAAAAAAAATATTCCACACTCAAGAAATCAATTGAAGTAGATCAAATGATTGTTAACATTTTGTGAAAATATGTTTTTTAACTCACGAAATACTAGCAAAATTTGGACATTTTACTTCCATCCACGAATTCTGACCTCTACTCAAGAAATTATACTATTTTTTAGTCATTCGTTCACGAAAATAACGCCTAAACAATACACAAATGTATCGTATTTAAAAATCTATCATCAGATCCCCGCATCAGCTTAGAACAATCGAGTTTAAGTGTGCACGAAGCACGTGCAGCTCTCCAGGATGAACATAAGCTTTTCGCAGAAGGTGCATTGAAAGTCATCTGGACGACGGTTCCAAATGCAGACTGTGAGCAGGGATGTACACAGAGCGGGGTGTCAGTTGCCAAAATTATAAGCATTACGTAAATTTCACACTCAGACAGGCCTCGGACTCCGCCCCACGAAACCAACTTCTGTGTACGTCTCTGACTGTGACAAATTAGGTGCTGTTCTCATCAAATACCAATGAAAATTCCGCTGAATGATTAAGAAATAAGTTCTTTCATAGTTGTACATGTGAAGTGTTTATAGAAGTTTTGATATTCGTCTTTGCACACGTGGAAGAAGTATTTGAAAATCTGGAAGAAATCAATATATAATTAGCAATATGCTTGTTATTTCAAAAGAAAAGGTCTTTATCTAGGTTTTATCAACATGCATAAGTGCAAGGTTTATGTCTAAAGTTTTTTAACGTTTTTGGAAACAATTATAATTTTAGCTACTCGAGAAATGTACCCTTTCACTCAAGAAATTCAAACACCTTCATTCACGAAACTCTACTGTTCTTAGCTAGATGGCAGCACTATCTCAGTATATCTCGAATGTATTGTTTTTTGTTGCACGAAATTGCAACGCTGCTCCTACAAATTCAAGCCTAGAGAGTTTAAACTTTCCGAGAAGAAAGTTCATAACTAATTCAACAGTTGAATTCACGCCATTTTTTTTTTAAATTTTATTTTCTGTTCATTGTTGAAATAGCTTTATTGTTATAGGTTTGGACATTCACAACAACAATCAAGCGATTTCAACAATGAAAAAAATCGGCACCGCAAATTGAACTCATTAAATATTTATGAACCTTCTTCTTTAAAAGTTTGAACTCTCTAGGCTTGAATTTGTAGAAGCAGCGTTGTCATTTCTTACAACAACAAAAATACATTCGAGATATACGGAGGTAGTGCTGCCATCTATTGATAAAGATCGTTGTTTTACATCAGTGGCAGCTCATCAGGCGAAGTTAGTAAAGTTCAGCTTCACTTATTATTTTGATATGCATTCACTAAATAGACATTAATAAGTACTAAATGGACCAGAAAGTCAGTCAACATAATCTAAGATCGTACAGTGGCATTATCAGTATCCTGTCTAAGCCCAGAAATTCCAGAATAAATGTTAACGAACAAAGATAATAAGAACGTGTTGATAGAACTTCACCTAGTATTTGTGTGACGAGCCGCCACTGCTTCGCACTAACCTTAAGAGTAAGTTCTTATATTTTTTACACATGATAATGTTAACTTTGCCTTAGATATCTTGGTATCTTAAATAATGATTTCGTGTACATGATACTTATCAATATATTTATTCTCGTTACAGGAAACTATGAATTTATGGTAGCCATTTACATAATATTTCTAGGAATTGCACCAGTCGTATTTATTGCTTTCATTTTGTATCAAGTTCGAAAAGATGGAAACGTTAAGTGCCATGATTTGTTCAAAAATAAAAGCATGCTGTGTTTCAAGACGTCTCAATCATCATCACATGTCACCAATGGAGGTATTTTCTCTGGATGTTGTGGATGTTTTACTGCCAACAAATCACAAACAACGGAAGCTAGTGGTGGTAAATCCGCCAACGGAACGAGCACCGTCGAGAGAGTCCGACGACGTTCCAGATCAGCTGAAGTTGTCGTAGTGGACAATTCACTTCCAGCCGAGATTAGTTTCTGTGGTAAAGGAACCGTGTCTGTGGACATCTCACAAGTCGAATTACGATCAACAACGAATGAAAGAATTGGAACGTACAAGCCAATTGATTCTCCACATCGGATGAGAAGCACGAAAGCTGATGTTGTACATTCTAGCAATAAAAACGTGAATGATGGAACTGCTACAAGGAGCAAGAAACGAGAAAGTTGGTGGTCAAAGCGTGCTTCTAAGAAACCTTTGAATACTGAATATTGTAGTGTTGAAAGAACAAATCCTGAGGAACCATTGAATCACATAAAAAGTGTTCAGCTCCCTCCTTCTCCGCCACCACAAACAAATAAACCTCGAGTTCCTGGATCGCCTTACCCAGCTGCCAAACATAGAATTCAGTCACAAGATCTGAACAGTAGATTATCTTTTGGAATTCCGTGGAAGGAGACGAGAATGTCGAAAGGAAGCAACACTTCCTCTGACTCTCTTCATCAAAATAAAATTCGGAGAGAGATGACACCACCAGTACCTCCTCCACAATCTAAGAAACCTAACATGCATGATAGATGAAAATTAAAACGCAAGTGATTTGTGTTTAACATGCATTCGCTTCATAATTGGGTTCGTATTATATGATCTAAAAGCAAACGTACGCTTGTTATTTTTAACATAAGAAGTACATATCTTGCTTGATTTGATTTTAAGATCATCAAATAATAATACTCATCTGTGACTGGCATATTAAAAGAATTAAAATCAAAAGGTTTCGTACAATCAACTGAACTTCGTTGCGTGGTTACAGAAACTACAACTTAGCTCCAGAAAAGCAGTCGAGAACTGGCTGCAAAAGAGGTACAGGAAAAAAGTCTGTTCACGATATAAATCCCATTTATCCCTGCTTCTCTGGAATTAAGTTTTAAACTTATTTTCTTTTTCACCACTTGACGAAGTTCAGTGGACTCATGAAATAAATCTAATCTTAATTCTTTTGACTTGGAGAGATTTATTTTACGAAAGATGGTACCACCGTGTAGAGTGGTCGAAATAATATAATCAAAAGTGAAAAGTGTTCTTAAGTTGCAAGGTGACTTACACCACCACCACATGACGCATAACTTAGCTTTTTACAATTACTTTTAATTTTAAGTGTTAAAGTATTCAGTGCCAAATTAAACTATTATGTTACTCATGAAGAAAAGGAGCATAAATACTCATTATCGTGACAGTGTATTTGTTTGACTAGGTATTAGCTGACGACCTGACGTGTGTTCATTGGTCATTCACATATCAAGTTGATTTTTTGCATAATGAATAGTACGTAAAAAGACTCGATCGAAAAACACTGAGAGTGTATGTGAGTTCTGGTTTAATTAATTCCCTAAAACACATGCCACAACACTTGAGAAGAAAACGGCAGTCATACCTCAAGTCATAAACGTGGCTTTCGACGCACAAAACCACTAAACTATGCTTGAAATTGCCTCCTTATGGAGTCTCATAATTATATAGCTGAAGTCGTAAAGGTCTATGTTCCTTAAACAAAATAGTATTACTACTTCCTTGTAAGGATACTGTAAGTAGAGATGACCAAAAAGTCCGGATATTCGATAACACATTATCCGGTATCCGTTCGAGAAAGCCAAATAATCCGAATGACGGATAACATCCGCTGGCCGTTAAATATCGGATTGCATAAAATCTGTAGAATGGATACATCCTGGATAATGTGTAAAATAAGAATGGCGGATTATGGATAAAATCCGGATAATGGTTAAAGATTAAAGTCCGAATGAGTAATAAAATGTAGATGACGTGTAAAAACTGGATGGCGGTTAAAATTCGTATAATGGAATGCGGATATATTATCCGCATAAAGATTAACCCTTTGGCTTGGATAACGTAAACAGCTTCCTGGTAGTAGGTGTATTCTCACAATTCTGATATAAACCAGATGATAGGGTGCGAAATCATTGTAGCTAGAGGATTGTGGGAGTTATTCTTTAGCTACTCACTTTTAGGGGACTATTTCGGAAGGGAACTTGCTTCCTTGTAATCTAGGGACCTGGGTTCCATAGCCGGTTGACAGAACTGGTTCGGGTCACGCCTTGCCCGTCCTTAGAAAGTAATTTTTTATGTAAAGTAATGGCGAAGCATCATCGATTCACTTTACCCAGCGATCTGAGGCTCATAGACATGCATATGGGCATAACACCCATCATAATCATGTTTGGTATGATATATTAAGGACAGAGGTAGTCTAGGGAAGGTTATAAAATGTTTTAACTTGATTCTCTTATTCATATTCAATAACATCTTTGACGTCATTACGATTTTTGATCAGTTCCTAGGTAGGATCTCTTTATGATGATCAGCACAAGAGAACCATTCAAGGATCTTAGTTTAGCGTGATAATGATGATGAAGTGTACCACGTGGCCTGGGAAACCTCGGTTAACATAGTCACTAGGACCTACGTGCCTCTGAATGAATAATTTTGACTGCTCTAATATGTTTGTACGTTCTTCGCTTACCTGGTTCAAATAATGAAATCATCTCTACAATAATTTGAATAATACCAGGATAATTTTCAGTTCTAGTACCCATAATGATGGTAAAATTTGATGGCTTTTACCCGCATATACCATCAGCGACTACTACAATATACCCAGTTTGAAATTATCTGGATATTATCCGTAATCCGAATATTATCCATCATTCTAAAATCATCCATTATCCGCCCTCTGGATAAATTATATTCGGATTTGGCCATCTCTAATAGTAAGTACTATCGCGCACATGAAGAAAATATTTTCAAAGTAATGTTAAAAATAATTTCTTAGGTCCATCAATGATGCATTTTTGAAACATTTCCAAACATATTTTCCGAATCATCATGGCTCTATTTCCAAGCACACTGATAACATCAAATTCATACTACGAACATTTCCAGATATTTTGGAAATAAAATGTACATGGTTCATTCAAAAATATTTTAAAGAATGTTCTAAAACTATTCCTGTAATGGGCATAGAATCGACGTTTAACATATCATTTAAAATATATATATATTTTGAAAGTATTTACTGATGTGTGAGTTACGTTAGGATATTAATACAAACAGCGAAAACATGTCACGAATATTTTAAAATTGTTTCTCTAAAACATATTTTAAAAGGTTTAAAGAGTATCGTAGAACGGGGTAGATATGGCTTCTTCACAACGTTGAGATTTTTGACGCTAGATGGCATCACCATTTCTAGTCCACGAACATATCACAATTCAATATGACAACTAATATCCCTACTCTCTCTACACAGACTCTTATATGTTGGAGCGTCAGTGGTATCAAGTTACCCCGTACGTGTCACCAAATAACCCCGTTCTACGGTATATAACGTGTCTAATTGAGAAAATGTTTCTGCTGTTTGGGGGTAATTAAGACTATGGGTAACTACTGTCACAACAGGACCAAAAACACACACATCATCATATTCTGGTCACTTCTCTAGTCTTCCTGGTAATTTCATATGTGATAGAAGTTTAACTAAGTGTCAGGATATTGTAAATATGTGTAATTGTTTCTTTAAAGATCTTTCTGTAAGCTGTACTGGTATGGCTTCTAGTTGTATCTAATTTTACTTGTATAGTTCATATCTTTAAATAAACCAAACATACTTTCTATTGTTTTTAGCTGATTCACATGTACGTTTTCGAATCTCCTACTCGTCTGTTGTGAGAAATAACGCTTTTGTAACACAATCCAAACATTTACTTATTATAAATATACCCACATTTCCTGAATAACGAAAGGTGAACTATCGACGATATCTTAAGTTAATTCTATAGGATTTCACATAACCTTTTTTTGAAAATAGATCCCACAGAGGGTTTTCACTTATCCTAGATACAGTAAGCCCTCTTTAATTCGGTACCGATCGAGCCGCTTGCGTTCGGATTTTTTCGGGTGGATTCGGACTTTGACCACCAGTGCCATGTGTATGTTTTCTTGCCATAGAGCAGCTTATTTTAAATAATATTGTACTGTAGTATATTCATTTTTCTTTGGTATTCCCGTTCACACTTTATTGGCATTCGATAATCCGGCACGGCCGTGGTACCGAACGGACAGGATTAAAGAGCGCCTACTGATTTAACTGGTTCCCACAGCTCCAGAGTATCAAAAAAGCAGAACAGTGTGATACAGATTTTAGGAGAGTATCTACAACACCCCCCTAAACTCATTTGCAAAGCATCTGATGTCAGTATGTTTTAATATCACTAAACATACTACGGTAAAACTTCCCAGAATGGACACCTCTACATAAAGGAAATTTCTCAATTCCACGGCAGATTAACATTGAATTTTATGGAAGGAAACCCCCATGAAAGGCATATTCATAATGCTTTCTTTTAAAGCAAAAACTTCTCTATAGCGGACAAAGCCACCATGTTATTATAGTGATCTGTACAGGTTTCTGTTTCAAGAAAATTCAAATGTACGTCATCGTCTTATCGAGAAGAAGTGAAGACAAATACAGTCTTAATTTGTAACCTGGCTCCCCTTTCCAAAATCGCTACAAGTAGTCACTGGATCTTGAGATCTTTGACAACAATAACAACCAACACACGCTGTAATAACAAAACACAGTCAAAACGCGAAAACGAATAACAAAACCCAAGTAGAAACAAGAATACTTAAAAAAAAAAGAAATGTTTTTAGGCATCTCATGCTCAGGCCGAAGATACTGTTGTATTTAAAACTAACAATGCTATTACATACACACAGTTGTCCTAGTACTGACGTCATTACGGCGTTGAACTGCAGTTCTGTTCTCTGTATACGCCATATGCACACTGCACTGTATTAATGCACAGTAATTTATAGATAACACCACGTTAAGTCATTTTCTTATTTCAACTTCTCTGGCTGTTTAAGGGAAGCTTCAATGTATATTTTTAAATAGCGGGCACTTATTCAGGTCCTAACAGTGTCCGCTGTTCGGAACGTTCACTTAAATCGAACCGAGCGGCCGTGGCTTAGTATTCGGGAGGTCCTGGGATCGAACCCAGCGGCCGATCGTCCAGACTGAGTTTCCCAAGGCCTCAGTCACACCAGGCAAATGGTGGGATAGTAACTACAAAATAGGCCCTGGGTGTCTAAGTTCCAATATCCTCTCCCACACTCTATCTCGGCCTGAGCCATAGATGCCTAAAGGCCTTAAAATAAATTCAAATTCACTTAAATCGATACCCCAATCATTTTGCAGATTTGTAAGTAATTTTTAACTTGTAAACATATTATAATAGTTATTATTCATTTTATAAACGTAACGTGTCACCATCTAGAATTATCTAAGTATATGACTTTTTTTTTTTTAGAACCCGTTGCTAACAAATCCGTCACAACGTCTCGCTCGATCCCACTAAACATCATCATACGATTAAAAATAGGGTAAATAATACATTACATTAAAACTACAATAGGTAGGAGTCACTGTAGGTTCACGAGCACTGTTTACTTCTTTTTAGGTTCCTAGATAGCAAAGCTGTAACAAAAGGAACATTCTATTCCCGCTCACGGTGTCCGTCCGTGTCCAGAAATCTCGAGGACTAGAAGGGGTAGAGAGAGAAATGTCGTTGAAAAGGTCTTGACTAAAGTATCTCAGGGACGCCGGAACTGTCTTGATTAGTGCAGTAGTTCAGTGTTGCCAACCCATATTTAAAAAAAAAACTAATTGTACAAATTGCTTCCATTCAGTTATACCTAGCTGCGCCAAACTTGGCATACACATTATTCGACACAAGTACTGCCCAAACCAAAGCACTGTAGTTGTCAGTGTTGCCAGTCTATTTTATAAAAATAATGCTTACGTGGCTAAAATGCTATCAAGGAACTGGAGTCTTTGCGATCGTTAATAGAACTGAAGCTTACACATTTTTTAAACTGCATAATAAAGCTTCATTAGATCGACTAAAATGTTGTTGTTTACGTGGTCAGGTAAATATACTTCCAGACATGAAATAAAATAATGGAAACAAACATTAATGTTAGTATTTTATTAGAATTTGAGTTCAGAATCAACATAAAACATCAAAATCACATTACCTTCCCGACATACATCATTGTCACAAAGAAAAAAACCAGAATAAAAAACAAATAAAAAAAGGATTTTTAAAAAAGCACACTTTTTATGCAAAGAAAAACGGACTAAAAAGTAAAAAAAACAAACACTGTCGTAACAGGCCTATAGGCCCTGAGCCTGCCCCAACGAATCTGTCCGTGTTTGGTGGAACTACGTCCACCTGATAACGGCTGTGTGGTCAGCACTACGCGTACCTAACCACGAGCAGGCGTATCAGGGGCTTACCAGACCGAGTGTGGCCGTCACGTCTTTATTCACGTGATTCCCCAATGTGCCCCACGACGCTAGGTTGACACCGAAATGTGGGACTCTACCCGGGAATTGAACCCGGAACCACGCGGACATGAGTCCAACGCTCTAACCACTAGACTGTGGAGCCCCCACTAGAAAGTAAAAAAATAATAAATTTATCAATCGGAAAATAAAAACGTGGTTGCTCTTGCATACCTTATCATAAAATCACATCATCTAAGAGCTCCCACGCTTTTATTTTCCGATTCATAGAGATATTATTTTTTACTTTTTAGTCCATTTTTCTTCGCTTAAAAAGTATGTTCTTTTATTTATTTTTTAATCCTTATTAATTTATTTTATTTATTATTCTTATCGGGTTATTTCGGTGTTCATACTTTTTTCCAGCTAATATTTTGTGGCCCAAATCCTAAAGTGTTCTGCAACCAGCCAAACTCAGTCGCGGTGCAGGCTAGTATTTATTTTAGGATAAAGTAGTCTGTAATAATAAAATATGTTTTTAAAATAGATACATATATAGAAACATATGAAAGTAACAATGGAATGCTGTATTGTCATCCGACTTACGTCGCTGCGCGAAATTTCAACATTGGTGACATGAGGAAATTAGTTAAATTAACGTTGCAAGATTTGTACCAGAGATGAAACATGATTACAGAGTAAGTTAATAAAAAGCGTGTAAATTAATCATTAGCGAAGAATAGTTTTGTGTTCCACGTAAACCGATAGAATATTTCAGATATAAATAAAGTACTGTGGCAAATGGATAGAGACAGGTTCAAACCGGTAACGTTTTATTGGACTTACCTTAAAAGATTAAAAACATGTGAATAATATCATACAGATAATTTGATCCCGAATACTAGGCAGCAAAAGGACTGAAAATCGGCACAAAAGTCTTGAAAAAGGGAATTAAAATGTCCAAACATTAGAACTTAAAACAACAGGAAAAAAATGCAATAATAATTTAGAATGTAAATCTGTGACCCCCCCCCCCCCCACACACACACACACACAATCCTCAATCTTACTTTAAGACCGACAAATTAAACGGGATAGAATGCAAAAATGCAATTCAAATTTCCAAGTAGCTGTCATATTCCAATTCTTGTAATAACTAACTCATGGACCTCGCAAGTTCATCGCCGCAGTAACAAACGTTCACCATTGGATTCTATCCTGGGCAATATCAAGCCAGTTTTCATCACGAACACCTAATTCTCGAAGATTTCTTCTAATATTGTCCTCCCAAGGACGTCTCGGTCTTCCCAGTGGTCTCCTTCCATCCAGGATAGAATATAATCTTCGTTATTCCCCCATTCGAGCTACATGGCCTCCCACCTAAGTCGTCGCGATTTCATTATTTTTACAACATCTAGTGAATCGTACAGTCTCTGGAGTTCTTCATTATGCAATCTCCTCCACTCTCCAGTCATCTCGTCCCGTTTCGAATCTTGAAACTATCTGATATAGTATTACCTATCCGTACTCTGCTTATGGGGTCGCTGAGACACATCTTCACAGGTTGAACCAATTTTTTCGGAATTCCAAATCGTATCAGGATACTGTATAACTTTTCCCTTTTGATAGAATCATACGCTTTCTTAAAATCAATGAATAGCTGATGAACCGTCCCACTGTATTCTCATTTCTTCTCCAAAATTTGTCTCAAGGCGAAAATCTGGTACAACATGGATCTATTTCTTCTAAATCCACATTGGTGGTCTCCAATTATTTCATCTACGTATACACGTAGGCGTGTTAACAGAATATTAGCTAATACTTTGTAACAGGTTAGAAGTAACGAGGTTCCGGGTAATTATTACAGTCCGATTTATCGCCTTTATTGTAAGTCGGAACTATTATTGAGGTTTTCCATTCCTTTTGGAGCCCTTTTGTTCTCCATATAGCACTTATCAATTTATGTAGTTCCTTGATTAGTGCCGTTCCTCCCGCTTTAATTAATTCCGCTGGAATACTGTCTATTCCTAGTGATTTGAAATTTTTCAGTTTCTTTACCGACATTTCGATCTCGACCTCGCTAGGTTCGGGAATCCACGATTCTGTGGTATGGATTTCAAATTCCTCTGATTGTTCCCCGTTGTGTACATTAAGAAGTTTGTCGAAATAACTTTTCCATACATCGACAATTTTAGTCGGATCCGCCTGAAGATCTCCACGTTCATTTCTAATCATTCCTAACCTCGGCTGGTAATCTTGATTGTTGCCTATCGATTGTTGGATCTATACTCCTTTGTATAGATCTCATATGTTATTTGTCTTCCCATTTTCCTCTATCACCTCAATCTTCTGCATCAGATATTCTCGGTTTTTGTTTCTGAATCTGAGTGTGGCGTTTCGTTTCGCGTGACTGTAATAATTCTTGTAATAGCAAAGTTAACACCCAGAATAAACTCAAAGAAAGACAAGATTCACATTAATTGCATGTGTATATGTGTGGGGGGGGAGGGCAGGGCGCGGGGGGGGGGGTCTACGGAAGCATTCGTATGGAAACTGCGAAAATATTTTTGGTTTGTGTGGTTTTATTGTATATCACATTTTCTCCAGTGAGGAATGTCTGGTTGTGTAAAGGAAACGGATTAATATTAAACTTACCGCCAACTTGGCATTCCATAGAGTACATAGATATGACTATTATAAACACTACTAGTTTCGCAACTCTGTATATCGGCTTCAACTGGTCTGACAGAAGGATAAAAAATAAATAAATAATAATAATAATAAAAAAAAAATGGTAGGATTAATGAAGCCGTCCGAACTGTGTGATGGTTGAATCTAAGATGGCAGTTCTATGAAAAAACAAGGTAGGTACAATTGTCGCAGTGTGTTGCAAAATGAAATATAATTACCTGATACTGGAACAAATAGACTTGGATAAATAACTGTGTGTATAGTTAAAAGGGTTCATATTTTGGAAATATATAAGTTTAAGGTGTTATATATATATATATAAATAATAAATAAATCACAGCCATATTCAATCCACTAGTGGATGAGGCCTCTCCCCGAAGGGAGGAGTTGGTCTACTGCTCCCACGCTGACCAGACGGGTTGGGAGAGGAGAGCCGAAGCTCTCACTGTGATCGCCACTGTCTTTTATTCACAGCAGCTCCCCAATTGTCCTCACGATGCTGGGTCATTATGTAGCTACTGTCAGTGCGCGAATTAAACTTTTTACCTAGGGGGGGGATAAAACATAACGAACGGATTTCAACAGGCAACACACACACACACACACACACACACACATATGTATAATTCACATCCATATTCAATCCAATACCGCATGAGGCCTCTCCCAAAGGGAGGAATGTGGTCTACTGCTCCCACGCTGACCAGACGGGTTGGGAGAGGAGAGCCGAAGCTCTCACTGTGATCGCCACTGTCTTTTATTCACAGCAGCTCCCCAATTGTCCTCACGATGCTGGGTCAACACCGAAATTTTTGAGCCCCCACCGGGAATCGAACCCGGGACCGCTCGCACTGAAGTCGAGCGCGCTACCGACTAGGCTACGCAGGAGCTCATATATATATATATATA
>JAGDQP010043407.1:0-10724 GCA_022664845.1 Lepisma saccharinum | reverse complement strand
CTTGAAAGTACAATTATTTTTATCAATAGTACAATCACTTGGCGTGCCAACTTGACATACGCAGAATGAAGTGTGTTCTCAGTAGGCGCTACTTTCAAATAGCGTATTGCGAATCTCATGAACTGAAATAAACACATTGGTATTTCAAATAAGTCGTATCATCAGATTAAAATGTTATTCCAACAATCCTAGCGACCGTCAATCTAAATTTGACGCTCGCTCCCACAAACTTGATTTTTATAAAAAACAATATTGTTTTTATCGAATATTTACGTGATCGGTTGTGCAGAATTCCCTCTTCATAAACTAAGAACTTCCTAAGGAAAACTTTATACAACATTTAGACTTTAACAACAAGTGCTGGGAAGCCTTATACAATCGCTATGTCTGTCTGTCGACAAATTTCAAATCAGGAACTACCAGGGTTACAAATATGGTTGAGGTGTCCCGCGACTGAGCTCCGATTTGCTTGTTCCCATATACGTAGAAAAATCTTTTGTCTCCATCTTTACTAAGGTACCGATCGCTTAGTATTGCAAAAGTCTTTTCAGTTTTTAAAAATGTAATAAGTAAATGATGTAAGAAAAGATCTTTATTATAATTTAGACAGTTTGGGTTGTTGACGTATACTATACAGTCTTTACGGGATCAGTCTATCAGAGCCTGATATCATAAGTATCAACAGAAGTAAAAGACTATCAGCAGGGAGAAAGCGTGGGGATGAACATTCGCAGACAAAATACATGTCTGTATTTATCCGTCTCAGAATCAATCTCCAACACTTTTATGTTATTATTGAAAGACAACAGAAATTAGTTTGGCATTGATAACTTGACTACTTATCTTATAGTCAGATTTTTAAACTACAATATAACATGTTAAAAAATCATCAGAATGAAACTAATTATCACAAGACTTCTAGTATGAAACAACATTAACAAACGAATTAAATTAATATTATCGACATTCATGAAATAAAACTTATAGTCCCGAGAGGTAAGTCTCGGTCTTGGTCTCGTCTTGAGTAAGTCTCGATGCATGGAATTTCGGTCTCGTCTCGATTCCTGAACCTTAGTATTGTTCTCGGTCGTGGTCTCGAATTTTAGACGAGACCGAGATGAGACCAAGACCAGTCTCGGTCACGTTGCCATGACTAAAACAAGCACGTGAGAGTTACGTTTGAATCTCATTCTTTACAGTGACACGCGTCAAATATTCATCGCTTCTTGCGGATTCTTCATATTGTAGAGAGTGGAAAAGAATTAGGAGACTATATTCTAGTATCAAAAGGTTCTCATGAAACAAAGATAAAACGTTTATTTAAAAAAATATAAAAACGAGCGTAGTTTCGGAGATAGAAGCGTCAGAAGTGAGAACAGCATCGTCATAACGTTATATCTCGACAAATAATGACGTAAACCATATCATTTAAGTAAATCATTCTCGAAGTTTTACCCACAACATCTATCAAAAGTTTATGATTGACGAATGCACATAGTGAATTTCTGAGTGTGCCTATTGTGTATACGTATTAGATAGAGTCCGAAGTCACGTATGTACGTAAAAATGAAAATATTGGGCGACCAAGACTGTCATGCTCGCCCAAAAAAAAAAAAAAAAAAAAACTCGGCGGCTATGTGCCTCAAGAAAGTATACCACAACGCTAGTTTATAAATGCTATACTACTGATCCAACTGTTTTTGAGTCGTGTCCAACTTTTAGTTTCTTACGAAGTGATTACCGCATATCGCTTCTTTTACCAACTTAATTTGTCGAAGGGAACATATACAGCACAGCAAGGGGTCTCTTCCTAAGATTGTGCAGTTAGTCCAGAAAAAGACCGGTTCACCCCATTCCACCACTACCAGCGCTGCAGGGAAGATTTTATGGTTTTCTCTCACACAACAAAATTTTTCTCAGCTCAAATTTATTATTAATAATAATTGCTTTCTTCCATTTGTCGTAGATGATATAAAATTAGTGATCATGGGTTAGCGTAGGTTGGGTAAGGTCAAGTTCGGTTATGTAGCTTTACCTTTCGTTTCTTTCTTTCAAAATACACTTCGATCCGTTTGTGAGAACTTGGCCTTACCTAACTTTCGCTAACCCATGGTAACTAAAAATGCAACTCGGGGGGAAGGCTGCCGTTAGCAGTGGGCATACCCGAAATTGCTACATTGCGTATGCCCACCGCTAACCAAGGGATGCGCCCCCCTGAGGCTCTCGCCGAGCCGTCCAGCTCCCTTCGGACATACCGTGTCCCTTTGCACACCTCGCGAGCCTGGCCTGGTTTATTTATCTATATGTCCTGGCTTTCAGTATCTCCTAGCTTTGCATGCCAAAGAAGTTATTAATAATAAATATGAACATATAAAAATATATTTTTGAAAGAAAAAAGAAGAAAAATATTGCTTCCGCCGGGATTCGAACCAATGGTTTTTACTTAGAGAGCTAACGTCGTACCACTGCACCAAGCTTGGACCTGGAAAACACAGGTTTGGTCGTGGAACCAAAGTTCTAGAGTATTGGTTAGCAATCAGAAAGCCCTGAGGTCGATTCCAACGGTCGACTATTCTAACTGAGGTTTTCCACGAATTTCCCTCACCCATCCAAGCAAACGCTGTGATAGTACCTATAAATAGACCCTGGCCGTCTATCTTCCAACACACTCTACCAACCCTATCCCGGTTTGATCCTCATATGCCTAATGACCTTAAAATATTTTTTAAAATTCCATCCAGGATTCTTTTACCCTATTCTATCCCGGACGAGTTTTATACTTAAACAACATAAATCAATTCACACATACCCATAAATCATACACTGTAGATGTGAATATACGAATATAATATACTGGGTGTCAATAATACTAAGATACCCCCACTCATTCTTCATTGTCAGTACTCGGTGGTAGAGCGTTGGCGTAGCGTTCGGGAGGTCATGTGTTCGATCCCAACGGCAGACCATCCTGACTGAAGTTTTTCCAGGAGTTTTCCTCAGTTACACCAGGCAAATGTGGAGATTGCTCCTTCAACATCGGCTCTGGCCGACACCTTCCCGAATCCTTTCCCCTTCCCTATCCCGACCTGAGCCCTAGATGCCTAAAGGCCATAAATAAAATTAATATTCATTGTCAATTCACAGTGCGTAATATTAATTACAGGACATAGATTAAATCCAATTTAAATATATTGTGGTAGAAGAAACTCTCAAATAGAAGCAGAAATGATATTTGAAAAATTTCTTATTTAAAAACTTTATTATTTGAAAAAATAATTTAAAATATTTCTTTTTTTAAAAAATAGACAACTGTGTGTGCCAGGTTCCAACTCATTAATCCAATTTTCTTTTTTTTTTTAAATAAATTTATCAGGGTTCGAACTCGCGAGCCTAGGCATAAGAGGCCGACACGATACCCGTCAGACCAACGAGACTTGTTTATTATAGTTCTTGGCTTCTTGGCTTCATCGGACACGCTACGATTCCACCACCAATCCAATACCGTCTGCACAAAGTGTATTTAATTACTAACGTTCACTGATTTCTTCCCACCCCTGTTCCAGTAAATCTATGCAAACCCCGTAGATGTAGTAGGGACAGCGGGTGGATAGGAATCAGTAAGGGGTAAAAGCATCCTAGAAGGATTTAAAAAAATATATTTTAAGACCTTTAGGCATATGAGGACCAAGTTTGGATAGGGTTGGGAGAGTGTGTTGGAAGATAGACGGCCAGGGCCTATTTATAGCTACCATCACAGCGTTTGCCTGGTATGGGTGAGGAAAATTCGTGGAAAACCTCAGTTAGAATAGTCGACCGTTGGAATCGACCTCAGGGCTTTCTGATTGCTAACCAACACTCTAGAACTTTTTTGAAACGTTGTTTACCCTAAACGGGCTTTATTTATTCCATTCAATATACATTTTTAACCTGTGTAGACTGATATTTTTAGAATTAAGTTAAAATGACAAACACAAACAATTATTGCAATAATTATTGTAATGAAATACAAGTTCCTAATACATACGATTAGCAGTAATCTCTTAAAAGAATGGGAGATAAGCTTCAAATGAATGTGTCGAAGTAAGAGGTAGGGTTAGTTGTGTAACCTGTAGAGTTGCATTTAAGTAATGGCGTCGAAGAGGGCCGTGGATCTATTGTATTTTATTTGTAATGTATTACATAAATCGATGTAATGAGTTTTAGTTTACCTGCTATTGACAAAAAGTTATCTCAAAGAATATTGATACGACAAAGAGGCTACTTAGCTTTACATTCACTGAATTACTATTAGGCTTCTCATCAAAAAATAAGCTGAAAACCCGTACAAGACAGCGATGGAAAAAAGCAAGAAATAAAAAGACTGAAGAAAATTAAACTAGAATTAAAAAAAGAACAGAAGGATAAGAAGGAAGTAAATAAGAAAAATGTTAAGGGGAAAACGAAATCGCAAGTGACCAAGTGTTCCAGTACCTAATACAGATGTCAAATTTGGTGTAAATCAATACGCATACGTCCCACGGTAACCTATACGAAATTTAGATTTTTTAATCATTTGGCAAGCCTGACAATCTACGATGCCTGGAGTGTCTTTATGACTTGTCCCAGCACCTAATGAACATGTATGTCAAATGTAGTGTAATTCGTGTACGTGTAGTGTACGTGTAGATTTGTACTTATAAAAACATTTCTATAGGTTGGCAACACTGACAACCGGGATGTTTGAGGTCGGGACACCCAAAACTTTCTTCTATTGTGTGGAATAATGTTTAAGCTAAGTTTGGGTCAGATACGATATGGAAATTAAAAAAATGATTTTTAAAGTATGCAGCACTGAGAGCTGAGCAACTCGTGATATCTCACAAAGACCATAAACTATTAGTAATCTAGGGTTTAATTATGTTAAATTACTTATAAATTAATTATATAAAAGTAATTTTTGCTTGAAGAGATGTTAACAGTATTACAAATTGCTGCCTTGAAAGATAACGAAGGCTCTTGGTTTTAAAGAAGACGGAAATGTTAGAATATATGAACTATTAATACTTGTATTTACAACGCTAAGAGTACCTAATAAGTTCTACCACTCGGCAAAACTCAAAAATGATTATCAAATCTACACAGTTTCCTCATAAAAATAAGAGAATAAGTAGTGCAATGTAATCATAGAAGCAAATGCATACTAACGAAGTTTTGATTTCCTGGCAGTTTCTCACCATAAATAAAAAAGAAAAGAATTAAAATATAGACATCTTGTTTCTTGTTATTGATAGCGAATTAATATTTCCCGCTTTTAGCAGCCAACCGATAAAGAATAAATCTAAACAACGCATTTTATATCTCCATCTCTCTAGGCTTGCAGCGCCAAAATAGATTTTGTAAACTAGTTTTCACTCGGGACAAATTTCATTTTCAAAGAAGAAAAATAAAATTTACATATTTTAAACACGACATAAAAAACACCATTCAAACAAATGTTCAAAATGATTTAAACAAAATATTTTAAACAAACGCCTATGTTTAAAACATGCTAAAAGCATCTTTTTAAAACATCTTGCTTTAAATATTCCAACACTGTTGAGTAGATAAAACTAAATAAAACCGTAAGGAAGAAAACAAGTGAGGATATACGAAGATACAACGAGCATTTTGTTAGAAACAAAATCGTGGATTACAAGAGTCTGAAGAAAACCAAACAGCAGCTCACGGTAGGGGAAAAACAAATAATTGCAGTTAAAAGACCTGATGGGACCGTAATACGAAATAAGGAAGAAATTATAAATTTATTAGAATATTTCAACAGAGAATTATATTACTCCAAAGAAGAGCTAGGAAATGAAGATTCAGAACAAACTGATGTAGAAGTTCCAGACGTAAAGAAAGAAAAAAGTGGATAAAGTTCGAAGGATGAAGAACGGAAAATTCCCGGGAGAAGATGGAATCACAGCATATATGTTCAAGTGAGGAGGTGGAAAAATGAAATAGCAACTTGTGAAATTATACTCAAGTGCCTGAGGAAGAGAAAAATACCCTCAAGTTGGAATAATGCGATTATTATTTGATTTACGCTTTGAAATCTACAGGGGACAAAGAACGCTTCGAAATCTACAGACCAATTAGTCTACTGTCAGTTCTATACAAAATGTTCACCAAAGTTTTTTCGAATCATTTTGAACGAGACTTAGATTTTAACCTGGGAAACGAACAAGCCGAATTTCAACGTGAACTTAGCACAATGGACCACTTACAAGCATTGAATAAGGATATGAAAAAGACTAATGAATATGAACTTCCACTATGACTGGGAGTTATAAATTTTAAAAACCTTCGTTTCGGTCTCCTTGGCAGCAGTCCTTAAAATTCTTGAACGTTAAAGAATCGAACATGCTTATATCAAGTTAATGTGAAAGTTATTTTGACTTCCACACCTGCTATTAGACTACATCAAGAGAGTGAACTATTTAAAGTTGGAAAAGGAGTATGGAAAGGAGACTCAATTTCTCCAGCCCTATTTTCAGTGGTCCTGGAGGGAGTGTTCTCAAATTTAAAGTGGGAAGAAGGTGGGATTAAAATCAATGACGATTTCCTTTATCACTTACGATTTGCTGATGATATAATCCTGTTTGCTTCAAGTGCAGAAAAACTACAAACCAGAATGGAAGAGCTGTGTAAGGAGAGTTTGAAAATAGCACTTAAAATGAACTTAAATAAAAAAATAATAATATATAATCAACATGCTGAAAAGAAGGAAATATATATTTACGATGAAACAATAGGCACAGTTAATGAGTATGTGTACCTACGGCAGCTCAAAGCAGCATGTGCCGAATTGATGAATGCAATAAATAAAAGGTGTAAAATGGGATGAAGCTAGTTTAAACGAATTTATTTTATTTTCAAACACAAACTATCAACGTGTATCAAGCGTAAAGTTTATAATCAACGTAACTCACCTTACATCTTCGAAATTTTGAATCAAAAGACTAAAAGTTTAAGAGTCACACAAAGTACAATGGAGAGATGCATGAAAGGAATAACTAAAAGGGGCAGCAAGACGAATGGATTCGTGCACAAGCAAATGTAGAAGATATAATCAAGTCCGGGATAAGGGTGAAGTGGGGATAGGCCGGTCACATAGCTAGACAAACAGATATAAAATGGACGACGAATGTACTACATTGCGTTCCCAGATAAAAGAAACGACCGAGACGGCGTACAAATGCAAGATGGGTAGATGAAATTGTTTCTCAGGAGCTACGTGGATGCGGATAGCAGCTACAAGCACTCCACCATAAATTAAGTAAATAAAGTTCTCTAGCTGTATCACAACAAATTTAAAATGTAATTTGATGAATTCAGGATGTCAAGCCATAGTGTACATTCAATTCAGGAGTTGCCCTTGTCCAAAGTGTTTGGCCACCAACCAGACCAGACTTGGGTTTGTAAGTCGTAGAAATTAAATAAGAAGTTCCAAGTTGACAATTTATTTCCAAAAATACATACAAACCACGAAGGTGAAGCAGAGGTTGATTGGCGAATCAACTTATTCAGTAAGTCACACAAATTGCAAGATTTAATAATATTCAGCAACGAAGCGAATACAAACTCAAGATTTAAATTTATTTGAAGTCTTAAGTTAACAAAATTGTATTGATTGAACTTCTTGACAATAAACACGCCTTTGGATTTTTTTTCGAATAATGCCGGTAAGCTGTACACAAAATTGAAAAACGATTCTGAAGTAAATTTCTGCGATTCCTAAACAAATATCGATGAATTTAACCGAAGAAATATGAAAACAATTATAAATAGTGTAATCGGATAATACAAATGGCTTCAAAATGTCCAAAGCGAAGCCTCGAAAAACAACTCAGAATTGGAAGACTAAGTTTCGATATCAACAAAAATAAAGAACTCGATACACAAATCCAATGCGGATAAACTAACGAAAAATACAAAACGCTACCACAATCAATCAAACCACTAATAAATAATGAAAATCAATACTTCCCAAAAAGCAGCATGAAACACATAATGGATAGGACCGTCATACCACCTTTTTCCTGAAATCTAGTTTCATCGCCGCCATCCTATCAACAAGATTGTAATGTGGAACTTCCCGAAAAAAAACGACAAAATGAAAGGAAAATGACTATTCGACTTTATCAGAAATTTTTCGTTTCGGTCATGATACTGTTAAAACGATCAACTTTACTGACATCAATTCGAACTATTACTACTAACGACAAATGTTCACAAAATGAAAATTAACTAAAATTAGATTTAAAATATGTTTTCCGCGACACACATTCCACTCGGAACACGAAACAAAGTTTAACTTTCAAATTTAATTTTTACTTAAATTTCTTATTTCTAATTTTAAGCTTTCTTTATTATCGTGTTTAACTTTATCACGTTTACGATTCAACCTCTGATTCTTAATTAATCGTTTTAGCACACCACACAACTCTCCAAAAGTTACTAATTATATTTTATTCAATCTTTGGGAATTATTTACTTCGGAAAGAACAAGATAATTAGTAACTAAATCGAATTTCTCATTATTTAGTTGATTATGGATACTCGAACACATTCACTCCCATACAATTTAACTCGTCTTTTTTAATTCAAGAATGAATTCACATGTTCATTTATTTAACTCAACAGAATTCCCTGTTAAAATTTTGTTTAGAAGCAAAATATTTATTTAGGGACCAACTAACTTAATTACTTTGATTTAAAATCACGGCGCATACCTCCGCTTTAGAAAATGATTTTAACAATAGCATGACGTCAAGTCACTCTTCCACAATTTATCTTGTACACGCACACACACGTCTTGAAACCAAAATACAATGTATTGAAGCACAACTCGGACTACTTAACTCAATTGATTTAGCAAATGATTTAACCATGTTTTTGAAACCCGTTAAAAGCAACTTTAACTGATTTGAACTTTTGGATTACACAACCTAAAATAAAGAAAATAATTCGAGGAGAACATCCTCTATTTCCCGATATTCAATAACGAAGAAGAATGACCTTGAAGGAAGATATGAATTCTTGCCACCATTTCGGCACACGAAATAAAAATCAATACGCAAAACGAATTGACGAATACAATCTCCAAACCACGATGAAACTTCGACCTTCAAAACTATCCAGGTCAAACGAACTTATCCAAGATAAACCAACTCATCCTAAAATTAACATCACAATGAGCGTCTCCTCTTTCATTTTCTTACTCGTAACAAGACCAACAAAAGACGATAGAAACTCAACGCAGTATTGCAAGTAAACTTTCGCATTCTCTCATATTCCTTTACAAATTGCGCTAATTAGATCTTGCCAACTTTTAACAAACTTATTAGGCAATTTTAAATGCTTTTTTTAACAATTCCAATATTAAAGAATATAATTTTAAGGGAATGTAATGTATATCGATGCATACCGTTACACAGCAGATCGAGATACGTGGAAAGAAAAGGGGGAAGCCTTCATCCAGCAGGTGATAGAAAACATCTCTCTCTCTCATATATATATATATATATATATATATATATATATATATATATATGTGTGTGTGTGTGTGTGTGTGGAAGAGATAAATTTAAATATTAAGAACGAAATTAGTGTTTCGCTTTTTTATGAATCACAATCTGTTTCTATTTCCAGGATATTTTGGTCAGTGAACTTCGTCACTTGCCTCATATTAAGCTCAGGTATAATTTTATCATCATGGAAAACATTTGAGAATGATCCAACGTACGTTTCTATGAAGAGGACACTTGGAGATGAAAGAATACCAGGAGCAGCTGTTGCCTTGTGCAATGTTATTCCAGAGCAGAAGCTACAGCGAAGGTTAGTACGGAAAGGAAACAGTAACTAATAATTAAGCATAAAATGTCTAAAATTGAACAAAGCTCCAACGAACTTATATATTATGATAATATTAACATTAAGTAGAAGATTAAACGAAGATTTTAGGAAGTAACATCGATTTTGATTGTAATTTCTAGCAATCAAAGCAACATGTTTAGTGGAAATTATAGCTTTATTACTAAACATAAATTTTAACTTGATTTAGCTTAATATCCTATTTACTGAAGTACACCACGATATATGATATTAGCAATGAATTTGGGAGTATTCCCATTGCTGATGAGTCAAGAAAATACGTGGGAATTGTCAATAGGTGTTTACAGGTACAGAACCGGCACATACAATTTATGCTCCCTCCCGTATACCTTTTATAAATTAATGGAAATTGTATTGGGACCATTATATAAAATTATGACACAGGCAATTGCATTTTATGGTGATGTGGGGTTAGTAAGTGAGACAGAAAAGGAACATTATGAATTAATGAGAAATCTTTTGCAAAGAATGAGAGATATCAGTCTAGCTATAGGACCGGACAAAATATAATTTTCCCGAAAGAGATATGAATACCTCGGATTTGAGTCTTGTGATGGAAAATGGAACAGCATTGTCGAGAGAAGACAAATAGCCATTTAATTAGAACGTCCAAGAAGTAAGAAAGAGGTACAGCGTTTGTTAGGCTATCTTGACTACTTTAATGTTTTCCTGACTGGTATAGCGAAGTTTCCTCGCCAAATCTCTAATCTTCTCAGAAAACAAGTGAATTATTTTTGGACGTCAGCAGCCTTCGTAACTTTTCGCACCAGATTAGAGCAAGAACAAAGACTACTGCTTCCTAACCTTTC
>JAGDQP010043406.1:0-16227 GCA_022664845.1 Lepisma saccharinum | reverse complement strand
CTGACTTGTTTTTCTTTTATGTGACAATTTTCGTTTTTCTTTCAAGGCACAAATGATTGATGAAATCACTCGAGGTTTGGTGACGGCTCCTATTGAGAACATGGACCAATTCTTGTCAGCAGAAATCACCAATCATCTCTTTGAAGACAGACAGCATCCACGATCAGGCCTTGACCTCGCTTCACTCAACATACAAAGAGGTTAGACATTTGATATGTTCGAATAAATGAAGGAAAGGAACGGAGAAATAAAATTAAGTTCTCAACATTTTATGTACACTTTTGCTTGTGGGTGGACAGTGCAACTGTACCGCTGCTGTTCGACCGGTCAGTGCAGGTGTAAGTAGTGTAACTTTGTGCAAATATTTTTTATGCCCCTGCTTCTCAGCGAGTGTAAACGAATGAGAGTCGTTTTACGTTCCCAGTGTATATGTGAGAGAGAAAAGATTAAAGACAGCGTCATGAGCTAGAAACGAGTTTGTATCAACCTATTCAACACAAAGCTATAACTGGTTGCTCAAATATGGTTGCACAAATCAGAATATCTTGACATTGTCCTCTGACACTGCCTCACTTCGATGAAGCTAGCGTATCGTTCTGTGCCTTTCAGGGTACTGGGTTATAAAGTGTGTAGCTAATAATAAAATAAGGAATAGTTTTCAGAAGCAGGTTTTAGTCTCATTATGAATGTCGTGAATATATAGGTAACGCCATAACACTCACCCGAACTGTATGGTTGGTCTGTATGAAAAGCTGAACTCGTCAGCCTATTTCCAAGTGATACAAGATGAGGTGCTCTGCACTGAGAAGCTAGTAAAATGTCACTGTACTCTCTGTGTCTTCCACAGTGCCTCTTCTCATATATAAAACCCAGTTTTCCCCTTTTAGGGAAATGAGGAGCTTAAGCAACTAAATGGGTCAGCACGTTTCCAGGGGAGGTGATGGCCCATGCAGTTTGAAGCTCCTGTTTATCCACTCATACAGCCCGGAAGAGTTTTTCTGCGCTATAAACATAATTAAGACTGACAGCAACAGTTGGTTACATAATGACAGTGTTACATATAACTTGTTATGTATGATTGTTCATACGTAGGCTTCTTCGACCTTTCATATTGTCTATGTATGTATTTGTTATTCATTAGAATGTACAAACAACATACGATACAGAAAGTTCAACCGAAAGCAGTTTTGTTGTTTATGTATATGGCACTAAGAATAATCGGGTACGGTACTCGGTTGGACCGATATTCCTTACACTAGCATACGCCAACCGAACGAACATCTTCAATATAGGCCATGGCTGACACCTTCCCGAATTCTTTCCCCTCCCGTATCCTAGCCTGAGCCTTAGATGCCTAAAGGCCTTAAATGACATTCAAATAAATTCAAACAACGTTAAAATATGTTCACATTATTATTTTATTTGTATTCCTTTTATAACGCAGTGATGATGAATGCTCTGTCCAGAGGCAGGTTTGTGACCCAAACGCCCGTGGGAAAAGTGAACCGATGATGGTTTGCATTGCCTTTCATCGAATGCAGGTGATGTTAACGTCCTACAAGGACGGGAACTAAACTCTGAAGTGAATTGCCAACCACTACGTTCCATGTGCCTCAACTGGGAACGCAACCAAGTATCTCTTGATTTAACAGCGTTGAGCTAAACCATTCATTTAGTGGGATTAATTGTATTACAGTAGAAGGTGACAAGTACGACAGGGGAATACTTATCAGCGATTGAATGACGTTGGAGTGAATGGATGAAATGATAGGGAACAGACTTGCTATAGTACAGTTTGTATGTCTCACAAAGAAATTACTAAATTCTAGACAGTCATTCAGGATGGAAATGATAAATCAGTGATGTACCGGTATATCTTCTGGTTTCTATATTCGCTCATAAAATTTAACCTTTGGTAACCTGAAGGAAGAGCTAACTACTTCAATTACAGTGAATGCAAAATATATCTATTATACTTGTTTCTAATATAAAACAATTAAATCACCTAAAATCCCGTTATAATATGGCAGCTGATTCACGTCACCGTTTCCTCTCTAAATTCTTTAATTCCTTTGCATTACCTGCTTTATCATCGAAAGTACCACGTTTTCTTGTTTTTGTTATTTGTTCATCCACTTTACTGCCTTATACTCGTAACTAACATATTTCTGTATCTTATTTTAACATATATACTAAATTTCACATACCCTAAATTATATTTATTCTATGTAAAATTACAGTATGTTTAAAAATAAACATGGTTGAGAGGAAGAAAATTCTTTGAGAATATGTAAAAGATCTCCTCATTTCATACCTATGTTCTACATTACTTGCAGGTCGTGACCACGCTCTTCGCCCGTACAACGAGTACCGAGCCCTTTGCAACTTGAAACGAGCAGAGAACTTTGAGGATTTGTCTCGTGAGATCGCTCCTGAGGTGATCACCAGGCTCAAGCAACTTTACTCCTCTGTCAACGACATTGATCTGTTTCCTGGTGGACTGAGTGAAACACCATTACAAGGAGGTCTCGTTGGTCCCACGTTCGCTTGCATCCTTGGCATTCAGTTCAAACAGCTCAAGAACTGCGATAGGCACTGGTTAGTATACGTGTTGCTATAATTCTTTCACTCATGCACTCGCTAAGCGCTTCGATGTCAATGCTTTTGGTTGTGAATAATGTTCATGGAGCCATTAGAAATTGTTAAATTGGAAACAACGTTCTATCGAAACATATTTCCAGCAGATTTGTGATACACTGGGTCGTATTCAGGGCTCGAAATGGAAATTTTCACGAAACGGAACGCTTTACCTTCGTTAATATGCTATTGTCCTTTTTGTTCCATTTTGACGAGACGGAACAGGAAGGTTCCAGACATTCACGAACCGGAAGGGCGTTCCGGTTTGCTCCGGTCCATTTCGAGCCCTGGTCGTATTGCAGTGTTGAACTTTAGCTTCAAAAATAGAGAGTAACTAGATGCAATGAATCAAAATTTGAAAGTGACTAGGTGTTCTTAAAGCTCATGAATCGCATGATTTTGAAATAACTAGGGTTGTCCAAAAACATTTAAAGAACGGGACAAAAAGGATCAGAATATATATACACACACAAAAAAAAAAAGAAAAGAAAAGAAAGACGAAGAATAGATACTGAAAACATCCATAAACATGTAATAATTATTAAATTTGGTATGAAATATGTAGATTTTTATCTTTCAGTTGTAGTAGTTGCTACCAATTTGAATTTTCTAAATACCATACATTTTAGTCAACAGTAATTGGAAAATTGCGATTGATATGCGCCTACCTTGAGCAGAGAAAAAAGCCTATAAGCACCACTTTTTCAGAAAGTTACAGAGCTCATGTTCCTACGATTTGTTGAGTTTTAATATCCACCATATGTGTTTACCAACAATGTAATAGTTGTAACATATTTTTTTGTATTTCACTCATTTTATTTTTGTGTGAAGTATCAGCGCCTGACACGTAAGTATTCTTTTTTTTCTACCGTATTTATTGTATCTCTACTTTAAATAACTAAGTGGAAGAACAGCGTATGCTAAATTTTTCCCACTGTTAAAGGCTAATTCAATTCAAAACCTCTCTCTTTTTATAGTAGTTATGACATTAAAATATTTAGAAACAGCTCTTAAGGAACTACAACCTTTAGAAATTACTGCGTAATAATGTATTAAATTGGCAAATAGAATTAATTAATTCATTGAAAATCAATCGTTTATTTTTGTCATGAATACATGAAGTGGAACATTATCATTTGATATTTTGCTAGTGAGCACATTACATTCTGAATAGGGAATACATTTAAATATAATTTAACAAAAAAAAGCGTCACTTTTTGGTATAACAGCACATGTATTATATTCATTTCAAATTTTAATTCAGTTTTCTTGTATTTCTGGAAGTTCCCAAAAATATAGAACGTAAATAATAAATATACTGCTAGTAAGTGGGAATTTATGTGCGTAAGTAATTTTCAAAGTGCTATTGGGATGCTTTAACGTTTATTTCCTTTATAACTCGCAGTCAAAAGAAACGTGTTACTTTTCCTATTTCTTCACTGTTCTTCGAAATTGAAAATCTGTACACGAACACGGAGAAAAGATTACCGTAGTTGATGAGTGTGTTTAGCTAGGGCAGCTGAAAGCATTGAATGCCAAATTCACTAAGGCAATAAACAGAAGGTGTAAAATGGTGTGGATCTTATTTAGAAGACTACACTTTATTTTCAAAAGAAAGTTACCAATGTATCTCAAACGAAAAAAGAATAATCAGTGTGTCGTATTGTGAAACATGAATCTTGAAGGTAAACATGAGTCCAAGATTAAGAGTTACACAAAGATCAATGGAGATATGCATGTTAGGAATAACTAGGAGGAACAGGAAGACGAATAAATTCGATCTCAAAATGTTGTACAAGGTAACCAAAAATTAATCTCATTAATCATGCGCTCACAGAGAGGAAACGAAATCACGTACTTGCCTGCCAAGCGATCGGGAGTTAGTCTGACCATCGACCCTCAGTAATACAGGCACGGTGCTCACATACAACAGTCATAGCTCGTCCAATGTTAAAAAAAATGGAGGTATCGAAACAGCTTGTTCGCGTGTGTTTGTTGTATGACTTTAAAGGGGTCCTGTCAGCTGCCGCATTAAGTCGCCGCATATGCCAGGCATTTGGTGAGAATGCCGTGAACAAACGCACTGCCAGGCATTGGTTCCAGAAATTCCGTTCGGAAGATGGGAGCCTTGCTGATGAACCACATCCACATGCGTTGGATGACGAGGCCCTGAAAGCAGCCATCAAGGAGGACAGTGGTCTAACGTGTGATGAGCTTGCAGAAAGGTTCCATGTTTCCGCTGAACCAGTCAGACTGCACCTGCATGGGACATGGAAGTCATACAGGTAAAGCAAGTGGGTAGCCCACACATTGTCAGCAGCCAACAAGGAACAACGAGAGACTGCCTGTCTGTTCTTGCTCACTCAGCACCTGAACACACCTATTTTTGATCACCTGCTCACTGGTGACGAAAAGTGGGTCCTCTATGATACTTCCAAGTGTACCAGACATTGGTTGTCGCCAAGAGACCCTGTTCCTCAAACCTCAAGACCACATCTGCACTCACGAAAGGTTATGCTCTTTGTAAGGTGGACTTGTCGCCAAGTGGTGCATTACGAGCTCTTTCCACCTGGTCAGACCATCACTGCTGTCCTCGACTCACAGCAGTTGCAAAGGGTGAATTGCGGCAGAAGGAGCCGGCATTGGTGAATGGCAAGGGTGTGCTGTTCCTCAACGACAATGACAAACCACATGTGGCAAAGAGAACCCGGGAGACCTTTCAGCAACTTGACTGAGAGACACTGTACTATGCACCATATTCACCGGACCTTGCGCCAACAGATTACAGCCTGTTTCATTCCCTCGACAACCACTTCCGTGGGAGATCTTTCGCCAATGAGACCCGCGGAACGCACTCACGGACTTCTTTGTCTCGAAGACCGCCGACTTTTATCACCAGGGTATTGTGCAGCTGCAGGAACGTACACTGTATTGCTCTTCGTTTATCACTTCTCTAGAATAGCAAAAACTTTTTTGGCTACCTTGTACATAGGATTGCGCTTCTCCCCCCTCTCAAAAAGAACAACCGAATGCAAGATGGGTAAATGAAATCAAGATGATGAAGACTGAAATTTGAAGAAAAAAAGGAGGCCTTCATCCAGCAGTGGACAGAATATTGCTGAATATGATGATGACACGGAAAAACAAAAGCACAATATTTCACTCAATCTAATGACACTTCCTTGGGTGCAAATAAGGTCCAAAGGGAAGACATACTACATAAAAACTACCATAAGTAGTAGTCAGTGAGTAGTTATAGGATAACTGACGTTCGTTAAATATAGAAAATAAAGAAACAGTCATACTTAAAGAGTAAAAACATATCTTGTCAAGGAAGAACGTCTCTCGTAACCTTAGGGATAATTACATGGAAAAGTTTAAGTAAACCTATTCAGTTCACAACACACGGGAAGATTTTTATGAAGCGAAACGCATGTCGCAGAAATTAAATGTGAATTTGAATAAAGTTCTAAAATATAAGTATGCCACCCGCTTACAGAATTAAACATTCTAAATCCTTACAGCGAACTTAGTTTTAGCAGTGAAACTGTACATAAAAATACTATTAATTCAACCAATAAACACAAACTCCTTTAAGTGTAATATACAGTACATTTTGTAGGAAACACATTAGTCACATAAGAATTTAAATAGTCATACTTCCAAATTCTGGTTATTGTGAATCTGTATCTCCTATGTACTAAACACCATGTATTGAGAATTCTAGAGACTATCGCTGTATTAATACTCGCCGGAAAGAAAGAAAAAAACTTAGACTTAAACTAAGCGTCTTAATACTACTTTTCAGGTAAAAATAGCCAAATAAAATTTTCAGATTAAAAAAAAAAAAATGTTATAGCCTTGTGTTTGAAGTAAAATAGATAAAATAGTCAGTGTTTCAGAAGATAAAAGTATTTCAAATAAAAATAGTTCTCTTCTTTTTCATGTTAAAATAGAAGAAAACCTTACTCAAATGGTAAAACAGTTCGAATCTCTTATGTCTTATATACTTCCGATTTCTCTCTTGAAATTATACAAATACAAGTAATGTAAGATTGTAGAAAAATCTTAAATAGTTCATATTTGCCAGAAGGACAGGCAACGTATCTGGTTCCTAAAGTTTAATTTTAATGATTTTCCACATGTTTTCACGAATTATTTATTAAGTGCACACTAATATCATTTAAAAGTATTAACTTTACAATTTAATAGATAGTTTAGTTGTATATATTTAGAGTGATAATAATTTAACTAAATACAAACACTTGTAAAAGAATCTATTTCCATTAGGTTCTTTACTAGTTAGAGTTAGCCGAGAAAATAATGTCTACTCTGGAACAAAACCTAATATACCAACCTAATATATCTGATAATATCAAATGGATCAAACAGAAATATTATGTGTTTAACAGATGATGCTTCACTTTGTTGTGACTGCTTTCTATATTGGTGTTCATAACTTCTCGGTAACTAATTATTAGTTTCAATACCAAACACTTCACAATCACAGAACGAAAGAATTATTTCCGTAACTTTGGACACTTCATTCCAAATTAAGATTTGCGTAATTCAAACCATATTACCATGTCAGTTTTTTTTAAAAAAAAGCATTCAATAAACTCAAATACTTATCGTAATAAAGCACTAATTAGCTTCATAGTTCGAATTAAATCAAGCAACTACAATCCTTTTCCTTAAACTTCTTTTCCATATATTTGAACTTCGCGGATATAATCTATTATGTAGTCTCAATGAAATGCATTTAGCGTTCATCTTTCCAATAGACAACAATAATGTAATCATAAAATTATTGGCCTTAAACTTTCCTAAGAAATATTTCTATCAATACACTTCCCCTTTGAATTAGACTTTAGCTTCTAACAAAACGGATCTAATTCAAAATTTCAATTAATATGTAACCACTAAACTAGAATTGTTCCCGTGTAACATTAATTATTTCATCTTCCCAAATTGCCCATAATGTCAAAAGGCATTTAACTAACATATTAGGTAAGAAATCAAACTTAAACAATGACATACAACCAAATTTACAGGAAAATAATGTCAGACATCAATCTTTTAATGTCCTTTATAGCCTCATCCTGATAGCTCTTTTGAATCCATGCTGACCAAATATGTTTTTTAGATGTAAGACGTGGATGATTTTTAAATTCTTGTAGAAAACTGTCAAAATCTTTAGAACTGTCAAACTCTTTTATTTTTTTTCCTAATTGCTCAGTTATGTCTTTTATCTTATCAGTTATATAATTCAGCGTATCTGTTGAATCACTATCTTCCTTCTTCTCTTCTGAAATTGAATCATGCAAATACTGGTGTTGTGTGTTCGGTTTTGATCTCTCGAAATGATGTGGATTCTGTATTGCCTCATTCAATTCTGGAACAGTCTCACCAAACTTGTCTTTTAACCATGTTTGCAACTTAGATTGGCGAACTTCCAATATCTTTATGGATTGTTGCAACTTATCCAATAATTGAGTGAAAATAACATTGTTTTTCTCTTCTGTTCTATTAGATAGTCCATCTATGTTTGTCGTATTGCGTAAAGAATTTGTTGAGTAGTTTTTGAACGTTAATTAGACTGATGATTGAAGTTGTGTGTGGTTGTTTACTGGTATAATATTTAGGAGGGAAGGGGGGGAATTAAATGTTTCCTCCAATTGTCAAACAAAATGTCCATTCCAGTCCTGCTTAATATTGGTATGGGTATATCACTATTCAGAACCATCCATTCAGTATATTGCAAGGCATTATAGCGACGTTGAATTTTTTCAAACGACAACTAATTACCCTAATAGGTTAACTAATTACCGTGCAAACATTTTGTTATTAGAACCGAATGCAATGATATTCCAATTGAAATTAACAGGCCTAAAGAAACCCGCCACCTTATATACCCTTAACGAGATATGAGCGCTATCGAGAAACTAGTTATTGATTTATAGATTAATCATCAAGAGCTTTTCAACGTTACCCCACAAGACATGGTTTTAAAAATTTCGAATTTCCACCCCCACCATCACTCGTACCCCCACAACCCCTGAATCGTTGGTGTCACCGTAAACTTCTTAGAGAGTACTATAATTTATGCAGACAAAAAGTTTCCCTATAAACTCCATCGGGGCTGATATATAATTTTTTTCAAAATTTCAAATCCCTCACCCAACCACCTCCTTGGGCTGATTTTGCTCATTAACGAACTTATCCGAGCTCTTTAGCCTAGAAATAACATAATAACATTTGGTTCAAATATCTTCAAAATTATGGCCACTAGCGTACAAATATGTATATATGATATGGTACCGATCTCAATAGGTAGATTTTTCTTCGAAATCTACCTAAAAAAAATGTTTATGCATGATTAAAAAGAAAAGCATGGGGCACGCCAATCGAAGAATTTATAAAGTAACTTATATGAGAGTGCGTCCTATGCTCTTCTTTTTAGTCATACATAAACAAAATTATGTTTTACTTTTTAGTACGAATTGTTTAAGGAAAAAGTATGCCTTAATTTTTTATTTCATTTTTTAAGTATTGTTTATACTTTCCTTTTTTGTGACGTAGTATTGTATTATCAAGTGCCAATTTTGCTACAAAAAAAGCAATTGCATAGTTATGTATACCTCCAGGAAGAGCATGCTAATATCTACATTATGTATTTAGCTCGAGTTTGGCCAAAAAAAAAGTAACAGTGTAGTTAACCTTTCAGATACAGTATTATGAACATGTTTTATGTTTAAATGCATTTAAATTGGTACTGACTCCTACTAAAGACCCCCATAAAACTGATACACTAGCGACATTTCTATCCCTGTTTATGTACGGGCGGGATTTTCAGTAACGATATAGCACGATTCTTTCACATTACCTGAAATGTTAATGCCTTAAAAAGTTGAATGTATTTTCTAGGATACTGAAACGTAATTTTCTCGTTGGATGTATTAAGTTTTATTTTATAGTCCGATTTCCACTAAATTCGCTGCACAGAAAAAAAAGTGTGTATTTAACAATTAGTTCAAGGAAAAAACAAATTCACGTGTACGCTAAAATTTTTGGTTTATTTATATTTATTTCGTTACTTCGTTATAGGTACGAAAATGGAGGTGTAGGTGCGAAGTTTACTGAAGATCAATTGGCTGAGATTAGGAAGGTGACTCTTTCGAAGATTCTTTGCGAGAATATGGATGTTCCTTCAGATATGCAGCGATCGGCATTTGATCAACCAAACAACTTCTTGTGAGTATTAATCGCTTATATATATATAAGATGGTAAAAAAGGTACTTATATATAGAATAGCAAGACAGCTGAACACGAACTTCACAAACACAATGGAAAAGCGGCAACATTACGCAAAAACGTTTTCACATGGTAGGAAAGAAAATGGACAGAGCGGACTAGTGTGCTAAGGAGACGCCATGTTGCCAGCTGATGCTGGGTAAGAGTGTGGCTAGGTTATGGAGGTGGTAAAATGACTAGATGAGTCGGAGAAAACACTAAATGGAGAAGGAAGTGCAGAGGTTGCTAGGAGTAGATAAGGGGCTTCTTAAAAAAAACAAGAGAGTAAAGAGTCACAGGGTAGGGGGAAAATAATAATAAAGATGAAGAGGAAAAGGAAGAATAAAGAAACAATATTGAAAAAGAGAATAAAAGAGCAATTAAAAACGAAACGAAGAAGGGAATGGAAGAACTGCGCTTCAGGGAGTTACATGTTACATTCAGTTGAGGCCGGGTTCGTGGTTGGCGGAAAGGATAGAGATGTATGTCTGCTCCCATCTCTTTCTAACCGTGGCAAGCGAATCAGGGTCCAGGATTTTCGGCATGCTGATTCGAAAGGTTTCGTCAAAGGTGCAGCCGTGATAAGATAATATAATCTGCCACCTTTAAAAAACAGAAGGAACTTTCATCTGAATTTAGTTTTAAGGCCTTTAGGCAACTTTGGCTTAGGCCGGAGAAACTTTCATGTAATAACACAACATAACCAACGATATTGTTAATGTAGGTTAAAAATTGGCGCACTTAATCCAACGAAGAACGATATGGGATCCATACTGACGATGGCTATCAATAACTTAACTATATTCTAAAAATGATTATGCATGGAATAAACCAATATATTACTAAAGATTATAAGTTATAAAGAAATAGAAAACTATTCGTCAATGAGGTAATATCGATCTGTATAAGAAATCTAGTGTAGTATTGTTTAATATATAAATAGCTAAATGCTTTTTATATATTAAATGCTAAATTTGCAGACAAGAAATATCTGAGTTGGTATGTCTCTGTATGGTTATTACGTTTCACAACACCCCAAATTTAAAGCCACAGACTAGAATATCATATCCTAATTCTGTGATTCGAAGCAATGTATAGCTGCCACCAAAAATAAGTGTATCAAAAATTAATTCTATTTGAATAGTTACAGAAAATTATGCATTCAGGTGAAATTTTCTCTGATTTCTTTGTTGAGATTTTGTATCACACACAAAGCAGAAAGCGTATTCTTATGCCTTACCACCTCTTTACACAAGGACTTCTATCATTAAGGCCGAACCTAAAGTCTAGTTATGACTCCAGATCATTGATTGTCACCCTGTAGTTCCGTAAGAGCAAACCATGATTCTATTGTCGAATATCACGTAACCTAATGCTACATGGTCTGCTTCGGTTCTCTAGTAAAACGAAAGCTTTCTTTCCCTCTAAAGTATCATACTTCCAGCCACCAACTCGCCTATTTTCAGCACCTTTGAAGAAAAACAGATCTCATTACTCCTTTCTCTCTCTCTCTCTCTCTCTCTCTCTGTGTGTGTGTGAATACATGTGTAATCGTTTATCATTTACTATACCATGCAAACCTATATTTTATTTTCTTACGACCATTTTGCAATATGTTAATGAACACATTTCCATGTAGATAAAAAAAGTATTAGTGCTTAGAACACAACATCTAATATTGTTTCACCTAGTAACATATATTCACGTTGTTACAGAAATCCACGCATTCCCTGTCGCTCGATGCCTCAAATAGATTTAAGCAAATGGAAGGAATCCGTGCAAGGATGCCAGATAGGAGACAAGCAAGTGGCTGTTGGAGAGTCATCTTTCCCATCGCCTTGCACCAGCTGCATCTGCTCAGCAGAAGGAGTAAGTACTCGTATGCTTAAAAATAATATGGTGGAACCACACGTTACAGCACTGTATATGGGAGAACTTAACAACCAGGAACGTACCAACAGTGCTAGATGTAGCACGATTGTTACAATTGGAGGGCTTTGCTCACCCAATAAAGTCTACCTCTGTTATTATAGAAAGTGAACCATTCTGGTATTTCTGCTCATTCTAAACAACTACAGACCTGTAATTCCAATTGACCCTTATTGCTTCAAATGAAGCTTCCCACTTGAAGTCAAACATACTCAAGCATACTTCTTTTTTATCTCCTTGAGTATTCTATTTTACACTCCCCATACCGGAAGCTGAACTAACAATTCTGGAAACGTTAAGTGATATATAAATTATTAATTGCACAATATTTCTGACGTCACTCGCAGCTCAGAACATGAAGTATGCCTTTAGTCAGATAGGCAGTTCGTTAGTTATTCAATTCTTTATCTATTTATCTTGAAAGAAAGTCTTGTAAATCACAATACTTGCATGCATAAACTGTCAGCGAGGGACAAAAATCACACACAATTTATAAATAAATACGAGTTTATGCCGTTAATGGCAGCTTATTCAGTGCTAGTTAACACTACTCCACGTCTGTCTCCCGTATGGTATAATTTGATGTACTAAAAATGAAATCTGATATTTGTGTTGTGTTTATTATATTAAATATTTTATTAACGCAGGCAATTTGTTCTTAATTTTTTAGCATTATTTGCGCTTCTGGACTTTTCATACCTACACGTTATAAATACTGAAATCCCGCGAAGCTCTCTCTGATCTTCTGTCAGTAATATCCCAGCCTTCAGGTACTCCAGAAATTCCTCAAACTAGCCCATCCCATCCTGGCTGCGTCACCCGGAGACTGGAAGAGCTTTTCTCTGATGCTCGAAAATAGTTTACCGTATATCCCTAAATCTAAATTCTGACTAGAACGGGGACCCTTCCCCTCAAATGCGGCACGTGCAAGAAATCTCGCTGTAGAACCTGTCCTGTCTGTAATCCCAGACTTCAAGCATCCTATCACTTACAAAATGTATTCGACGCTCCGCAGCTGCTCATTTACCCTCTGCGCTGTAAGCTCTATCATACTTTCTATGTGACGGAACTCGAACACCAGGAAGTTAGGATGATGCCGACGCCAGGATTCAGATCTGCTTGCCTTCTCAGTGCCGATCTGAAGTCTGCGATGTTAATCTCTTGGAAACATTTATCAAATGCAATATGCAAAATTAAACAGGGTCCCTCCCCATTCGGTTTGTACCAGCCTGAGAATAAGAAGGACCAGCACTCTTCTGCTGCTTTTCTTCCACCCATAAAATCCAATATAAAATTAAAAACAAGTTTGTTCAGTTGCAAACAGAAAAAGAAACCTACATCGCTGTACAAGACGGAAGGATATTGGTTCATGTTGTTACTTATCGCGCTACTACTCGCATTGAAAACATCGTGACATTTGCGCTCGTCAGTAATAGACAATGAAAGATTAAAATTAGAAATACAGGAAGACTTAGTTTTATTCTTGCAAGTACGAAAAGCTAGCTTATATTTTGTTGAAAATATGGGTTCTCATTTTTATGACTCTGGCTTCTTCTACGTCTAGATATTTAACTAATTTTATTCTGGAGCTAGTGAGACTGCCACGACACACACGCTGCCCACACCTCTTATGTGTTACAAATATTGGCACAGAACTGGCTACGTCTTTTTTCTATGTTTAGTCATTTCTTCCAAAGTCTTTTAAAAATTGAATAAAGACAACATTCTTTTCAACGCCTGCATTTGCTTTTACATGTCTTCTCCACAAAACAGACCATTTCACGTTGTCATAAATGTATTTTTCTTAAGTTGGTATGAAAGATTAGGAAATGATTTTGTATATGTTTGTCTGTTTCTCCAATTTTTCATATGTTGCTCAGAGTCGAACTACATACGTTGCTTTGTCCAAGTTCAGCTTGAAGAATCCAATTGACAAAGTTTAAAAACATGTTGAGTCTTGAAAATCATGTTATTAGCTTTTTGGTTACAATATTTCTAAAATATAATTTATTATTTTTACAGCCTCAGTGCGCATCGTTGAGAATCACCAGCTGCGAACAACTCCTTAGAGAAGCCAGTCGTGAAGCAATACTGAAGGACGATGTATGCATGGCGCAGTGTGGTTTCTTGGTACAACCAGGAGTCGACCAGAATGTGGTGGCCGCCGCCCCTCTGGTACCACCACCACCGCCGCCGCCTCCAGCTCCACCTCGAGTGCCTCCTATTAACAATTTGGCGCCTGTGGGGTTGGTGCCACCAGTACCCCCGCAGCCTCCACGCCCGCAGCCACCCCCACCACCTATTCAACAGCAGCAACAAGGACCTCTGCGAAGACCGCGACCGCTCTTTAACTTCGGAAATGTTCGTGTACCCGATCTCTCACAACTAGTGGGATAGTCATGAAGACAGCGGGTAGGAACTGCATTCAAAATAAAATGTACCTGAGGGATGGCCGCGGAACACCAATTATGTGAACATAACTACCTACAGTGGTCAAAATAAATCTAGGGACTTCAGATTGAATCGAACAGACCACTCATATCAAGATTTAGTGTTTCAATTAGACCAACAATATCAACGCATTGTTTAGTTTAGTGTCTTGTTTTACAGAGCGAAGTTAAGGATGGAACTTGTGAAACTAACAGGAGTACAGTAATTGCACAGTTCTTTGTTTCCTGTTACAAGTAAGGAGATTGGCAATTCACGCTGGGATTCTTTATGGTGTACCATAGTGAGCGCTCCTAAAACCAATATAGTCCAGCTCAACATGGTATAACGTGTTATTTCAAGGTATGAATGTTACTCCAGCGGTATTTCACGAAATTTTGATTATTTTTAAGTACCAAAGAGAGTTACTGTATCCTAGAAAAGAAACTATTTTCTTTTAGTTCTAAAACTTCAGCTAAGCACAAGGAATGCAGATTTCAGAGGAGGATCCGTTGCTTACAAACAGCAATACAACTTTAGAAAGCACAATGAAATGCCGGACAAGCCATGTTCAAAATTATAAGAACATAAACAAGGAAACACAGTACTCATCGACTAATACACACACGCAGCCCATTGTTTCATACAGTAGTGGCTAGAGAACATGATACACAAGTAATTAAAGTTTCAACTAATGTGTTATAATATGTACTCTAAATGACTGAATAAGGCGCAATGTTTTCTCTACATTGTGCTTCCTTTTCACACTTATTAAACAATTTAGAAAGTAGATGCTCTAATTCGTACATGAACTTATAAATAGTAGTTTTTCCAAGTAGTGCTTTAAACTGAAAAATCTAAAGGTGTAAAATATAGAAGTTCTATATTAGACTATTAAATTTCTTAAAAGGGCATTCTTAACTTCTTCACAAATATTTCTAAAAATTGATAAAATAGTCAGAAAGGAGACCATGCTTTTGAAGCCAAGGGGTGCAAAATAACGCTGCTGAATTCTGGAACAGTTTTGACTCTTAGATATATTCTTGTGTATGATTTGTTGCGGAACTTAGATTTATGCCGCCATGTAAAATCTTGTGAACAAAAGGGCTTCCTTTAATATTGTTCTTAATGTCTTGAATATCTACTCAACATTTCCTACCTCCTCTCAGACTTAATCTAGAGTTTCTATTAAACCATAGTTAAAGGATATCTAAATTCAGTAGAGGTTTCAATACAAATCTTCACAATTATTTCAATATTATCTCAAATAGTCCGACTACTTTCACCTGATAGTTAATTTATTATGATAAGTCATGATGAGTTAATAAAAAAAAAAGTTATCATTTATACAGCGGTAGGAAACCAGCGCTTCTAGTGGGGTCAGCACAATCCCCTTTAAAGCCATCCCAGCATAGAATTCGAAGTTGGAACTCCCTTTACAAAGTAATTCGTCAGTTCAGCATAGATGGACCAGCCTAGGTGCCGTAGTTTAGTACATACACAACAACTGTAATAATAAAACTAATAATGAAAAATCTCTTGAACGTATTAGCAATTAGGTGTAGGGAATAGGTAAACAAGACAGCAGATCCTCTGTGAATATTTAATATACGAACAGATAGTCCACGGTTCATTTAGATAAACACAAATACTAAAAGATATTTCCAGTGACCTCCCAAAAGCAAATATATAGAGACTAGAATACAATACAAAAGAACTGTCACTCCCGAGTAGTGTAAGTTTCCTTTTATTTGTTTTTGTACATATGTAGGTATCTAAGTGTGTGTGTATGAGGGAGAGAGCGATTACTAATACTCCTAAGTGTATACAAATGTGTTAATAGATGTTTTTGATAAATATTTATAGTTATTAATAGTATGGATTTAGCTAGTTACCGTATTTGAAGGCTGAAATAAATATTATATACTAAAAAAAAAAAT
>JAGDQP010043405.1:0-16228 GCA_022664845.1 Lepisma saccharinum | reverse complement strand
TCCATATAATACATACCCATTACAAATCTTAAGTTTTATGATGGAGATTATAGTTTCAAAATTATACATATATATTATTCAACTCACTATTAATAGTCAATAATAATAATAATAATAGAGTTTACCATGCAAGGTATATGCACATATTTTAATTGTTATAAGCTTGTGGAGTCGGTATCGTAAAAGACGGGCCCGGACAAGAGGGCGAGGACAGAAAGGCCCCAGACAGAACGATCCTGCGTCAAAAGGTCATTCGCTCTTTTTTGTCATTCGACTTTTTTGTGATTCGCTCTTTTTTGTCATTCGACCTTTTTGTGATTCGCTCTTTTTGTGATTCGCTCTTTATGTCATTCGCTCTTTATGTCATTCGTCCTTTTTGCCATTTGCCCTTTTTGCCATTTGCCCTTTTAGTGATTCGACCTTTTTGTCATTCGCTCTTTTGTCATTCGCTCTTTTGTCATTCGCCCTTTTGGTAGTCGCTCTTTTGTCATTAGCTCTTTTTGTCATTCGATCTTTTCCCATTCGTCCTTTCGGTAGTCGCTCTTTTTGTCATTCGCTCTTTTAGTAGGTCGCCCTTTTTGTCATTCGCTCTTTTTGTCAATTGACCTATTTGTATTCACTTTTCTGGAGTCGCTCTTTTTACATTCGATCTTGTGTCGTGCTACCAGCTTGGGCTGTTTATATAGGAACATGATATAGACGTTACAATAAAACTAGACTACCCATAGAAGCTTTGCATAATTTAGTAAATTAATTTCTATATATTTTAAAGGTCTTTGGTATATACTTCTAATTATTAATAATGCCTTTGGTATTTTATAGTTAAAAGCTGTTTCAAAAGTATTCACACAGAATAATAAATTTAGGTATCTTAGAAATTTATATATGTCAAAAACTTCGGCAAATAATTTCATAGATACATTTCATATTACTAAATCCAAAGGGTGATTTTATATAAATTATTAGGGAGGTATCACGCAAGAATATAGGCATCTTGTAGGATTCAAGGTGAAGTTAGAATATAACAATTTTCAGGAACTTCGTACACGATACCTGTTGGTCAGTCTATCTGAAATCACCCAGCTTGGCTGCCCAACTCCTTATTTTTTTTCTACATATTTATATCTCTTGTATAAGAATAGTCCAAACAATAATTATTTTATTTTTACACAAAGCTATTAATTAATGGCAGCCATTTTTATTGCGGCGCATACCAAAATTTGTGTTAGCAGACGTTTACGGAAAATGTAGTGTTTGCGGACAGGGTTATCATAGGACATTGATACTAATATCATTCTTTCCTTTAAAATCCGATTGATAATTTTAGTCTTCTGCGTGAAAACCCTAAAACCTAATCGAACTGGTCAAAATGGCATCCAAATGTGATTGTAGAAATAAAAACAATTCCGGATTTCAGGACGCTTTTTCACCTGGAAGGGATTGAATATCAAAGTTGATGTTTTGTGCACATATCAAAGTATGTTCAAGGTAGATATATGCTTCCTAAATTTTTATAATATTTTCTAAAAATTCGTATTTTATGCATTTTGGAGGCCCAATATATCTGGTGGAACAAAATTTAAAAATATATTTTATTCTCAAGTTATGCATTTAAATCAGGAGAAACTATAGTAAAAATTTGAACTTTAATATTTGAATTTGAAGGGAGCTACAAATTTGGTGGAAATTGGGGTGAATAATGCTCATGTGCGCTATGATAGGAATATTACAGACCCTTACTTCTGGCGGGAGACCAGATAAAATATTTTTTTTACACGTTAGGCACTAATGTCAAAAGAAACTAATGTACAAATTTCAACTTTCATATTTGAATTTGAAAGGAGTTACCAATTTGTAAGTTGGGGTGTGAATAATGCTCGTGTGCGCTTTGTGGAATTTTATATTAACATCAGAGTGCCAAGGAAAGATGTGAATACGTAAAGTAGATCCTGAAATATCCTTGTAAGATAGCTTATTTTATATATATATCCAGTGCTCAGTTAGCAATATAACTGCTCTGCACTTCACTATGTCTTTTTTCTTCATTCCATTAAGTGACCATGCCTTTTTATGGGAAACGTTGCCCTTTCTATGTGTGGGAAGCGCTTATACAGCTGTCTGCATCTCTTATTACTTAAGCATATCAATTATCATTACAACAGTAAAATCGTTCTTCACAGTTCTGATGGTAATAAAGAATATTTCTTTTAACAACTATTCTTTATACGAGTTTCCAAATCACGCACGATCATTGCTTATCCCCAATTTGTAAATCTGTAACTTCCTTCAAACTCAAAGGTCAAAGTTGACATTTTTACTGTATTTGATCCTGACATAACTGTATAAATTGTAGAAAAAAAAATCTAATCTCTCATCAGAGATACGGATCTTCAATATTCCTACCAAAGCGTGCACGAGCATCATTCATCAACAATTTGCAAACTTGTGACTTCATTCAAACTCAAATGTAATTTAAGTTCAAAATTCTACCGCAGTTTCTCCTAACATAAATGTATAACGTCTGAAAAAAAAAACATTTTTATATTTTGTCCCACCAGAACTGCTGGACGTCCAATATGCATAGAATACATTTTTTTTGTTTTTTCAAGAATTCATAAAATATCAAGGAAGCACAAATGAACCCTCATATACGTTGATTATACTTTGATATATAATAGTGTACAAAAAATCAACTTTAATATTCAATCCCTTCCGGAGTAAGATGCGCCCTGAAAACTGAAATTGTTTCTATTTCGACAACCATATTTGGATACAATTTTGAACAGTTTGATTACGTTTTAGGTTTTTCATTCTGATGACCAAAATTATCAAGCAGATATTATTGGAAAGACGGTTTTTGTTTGAATACCCTATGAAATACCAGTACGCAGGTATTATATTTTTCGTACACACCTGCTATCACAAATTTTCATCTGCGTCGCAATACAAAAGTGGCCGCCTTTAATTAATAGATTGGTATAAAAATAAAAGAATACCTGTTTTTGCAAGCTGGATGATTTCAGAAACGCTATGCAAAACATTGCTTGAATAAACGTTGGACAATTTTGGATAGACACGAAGTATGATAGTCTTTGGTTTTTGCAAAGGTGCACCCTAAGTATATATGACCACCCCCCGCGACAATTTGTCTGGCTACACCACAGGATATTAGTATCTTAATACACGCGAATTGTACAAGTTAACTGTTCGTAAAGAAAGCTTGAGCCATTGAATGGAATTGGTACCATAAATGTCTTCATATTTTGCTGCAGAACAAGGTTCGGCACGACATCAAGGAATACCAGGAACTGTTGTCTCAAATCATGACATCCAATAGTCAGTATTGTATGCTTCCGATGGTTATAAACTTTACTACATTTTAAACACTTTTTAAGCCGACTCATTAGAGAAAATAGCACACTTACAATGTTTCGTATCTGCATTTGTGGCTGTGATCAGTTGGTTAGGTACAGCCGCATAAATATGAATGTAAGTTACGCTCTTCTTGATTTACAACTTTCACTGACGTCGGAAAATGGGAGTTAATGTTTCACGTTATTTTAGCCGCGGTTGCCAAAATACCTTCCTGACTCTCTGTGACGTTCGATTTGATTCTTCAATTGTTCTTTTTGGAGAAGGTTTGTTCTCGCACTGGACCATGGCATATAAATCTTTTCTGGAATTCTGGTAACTGGTGCACCGGCTAGTCGCATAACCTGTATCTACTCTCTTTTAAACAGTGACATGTAAGACCGTTTTATCTGTCTGTTCCACGCTATACTAAGTATGCTGCAGTTTTGCACGTTATACGACTACAGTTAAATCTGTGACTAATGGCTGATTTTTAAGGAACAATTGAAATGATTGGTCCCTGCAGGCGATTGTTCCCTTTGAACTGATTGACACTAGCCTAACAATATTTTAAAATTAATTAGCTGTCGGTTTATTGGGCTACCTTTACTAATACCATCAACAAGTACTTTAGACTTTGATGGCATTACTGTTTTTTTTTTATTATTATTATTATACCCTAAGTCAGGAAAGTGCAATTAAAGTTCACGTCTCTGAATAAACATGCAAACACATAAATTCCCTCAAATATTTAATTATCTAATCAAATGAATTACTTACAACAAGAATGTTTTGATCGTTGAAAACTTCTTGCATTAACAACAATGCAGTTCATAAGGAATGCATGAATTTATAATCACATAACGAAGGTATAATAAAATTCATTTGTGTCTTTAAACGAACTCCATAACTGAGGAACATACGATAGAATACTGATATTACGGTCAATTTCAATGTTCTACTGCAGTCATTTAATAACTTATGTGATGTCTAATTAAATAAATTTCTACAACTTTCAGAAGAAGTCGTCAATTTCCAAAATCACATATCAAAGTACGAAGAAATGTTAGTCTGCTTTGAAAAAGTGCTGTCGCAGACTTCTATACATGGGTTTGGTGAAATCGTTAGAAGAAAGCGATGGATCGGTGAAAGGTAAAAGCCTCATTTATATAGTATCTCCTGTTAAATTATAAAATTAATAAATTAAATAACCTAATTGTTATCAAATTTAGTTCATAGAATAGAATTTCCTAAAGATACCAATTTACTTATTTCTTCTCTGTAAAATGTTGTTTCATAATATTAAATTCTAGGTCATGGGTATCCAGTGTTCATAGCAGCAATACACATTTACAATATCAGTATGACCTAAATACATAAAATCACGCACTTTGCAATGAAGTAGAAAGTAAAATGTAGTACATATTTTATTCAAGAACAAATATAAAAATCTATACAAATGAAACAAATGTATTAAACACAGAAAAGTTTTGAAGTGAGAACAACAAATAAACTCCGGTGTTTCTTCATTACAAAAATGGCAGTTTGAATCTAACACCTTCTTACAGAAATTAGTGTAATTTACATTGCAAAACTTGCTATTAGTGTCAATAGAATAATCAGATTTGTGCAATTCATATTTAATCATATTCTGATGCTCAGATGAACACAATTGAATCGGTCATTGTTAAAAGGGGATATATGCTATATATTTTAAATGACACGTATCAACTTTTAACAATGGCCGATTCAATAGTTCTGGATCAACGATTGTAAATTTATTGAATTGTACTTTATGTTGGTTTCTTACAGGTTCTTATGGGCTACCTTCATCTTAATATGTTTGATTATCACAGTTTTACTTATTTTGAAATCGTGGCAGAAATTTCAAGACAATCCAGTAGTCGTAACGATTGAGAGAAATTATGATGAGTGGAGGATTCCTTTGCCAGCGATAATTGTTTGTCCTCCAAATGTACTGGTTAGAGGAATCAAGAAAATCATCAAAGGGTAAGTGAACATTTTCCGATGATATTTACAGAAATCTAGATTTAAATTGGTAGACTATAAATGATTATAAACATTTCTCCATCCATTGATATATCCTCTCCATCAATTTATGTTGCTTATTTTCAAGTGCACGCCGTGTGCATATTTAATTATATAATTAATTAATTCAATTACAGTGTTTATGTAATTTATTTCGTTAAAGATTCATTGAAATCAACTTCTTACACTGAAAGAGCAATATGATGAATATTATTCTGATAGATAACATATATTCAATGGTGAACTTGCCCCTTCATTGCAATATCATTCATCCGCTTGCCATTGGTTGTTCACATCTTACAATTAATACTTGTATTTTGAGCTACTGTGGTTTAAAGTGAATGTAGAGTAAAACTATGAATTGGAGAGTGGAGGGACAAAGCGCAGGTGGCAGCACTGACCTCCAAATATATCAGATCAAAAGATGTGATCAAAACAAATCTGAATTCTAATAAATGATGTTTATAAAATAAATTGAATTAGACTTCACAAATATTGGCACATATGAATAGAGATACATTCATTGTATTACTAAAACATGAATTAGTTATTTACATAGAACGAAAGATGTACTTATTTAGGCCTACATGAAACCTTTTGAAAAACAAATCCAAAAGAAACGTTTTATTATTTACCTGCGGAAAATATACGCATAGTACATACATTTGATTATTCACACATTGATTTACTTTACCGGTGGCCGAAGCTCAGTTGGCACAGCGTCCCCTTTCCTGTAGTGGGTGAAAAGTATGACTAGCCAATTCCAATAATATGAAATATTGAAACTGAATTACTTCCTTGTTTCAGGTACATGAATCTTATTAATTGTTCGTAGTTACATGTTAGTGGCACAATATTTATTCCTTTAATTTTTATTATAGTGTAGGGTTGTATTATACTGTGGAGAATCCTGGTTTATTGAAATATGCGGGTGCTTTTTTTGTAAGGAACAAGTGTATATCGGAGTGTTGTGTCTGGTTGGATTCTACATTTATATACGAATATGTTGTTTAAGATAATGACTAAATCCAATGCTTAATACTATTAATAGTTACATTAATTTGACAGCTATTATTGGTGCTGGTAGCATCTTCGTGTCAGAGCCTTTGCGTTTCCCAATCTAGAAAACTCTGGTTGACTATTGCTCATGGTTATTGCTTTAATCAAGGTTGTGTTTCAGAGACCTCCTAAAGATACAAAGTCGTGTTTTAATTCTTTGGTTTTAATATGCTTGTAGTAATAGAAAAGCAATAGTTACAAACAGAACTCAATTGATTTTTGTAGACTCAACAATGGAAAGATTCTGGAACGATCTCAGCGACCGCCAATCCTGGTTTAGAATTTTCAGAATTTTACCTCTGTCGTACCAGGCAAATACCGGGATGGTACCTACTAAGTAGACCTTGCAACATCGTCTCCCCTACCTATCACAGCCTGAGCCTGAAATGCCTAAAATACATAAATAAAGTTAAACCTTAGTTAATTTACTTTAGACTTTAAATAAAGCAAATCTCTTAGACACACAATATACAAGTTGAAGGTAGTATCCTAAGTTGAAGATAACATCTCAGTATTTGTTTAGTGGGATTGAGGAAGACCTTTAAAAACACTCAATCAGAATGGTCGGCCACAGGGATCGATATCAGGACCTCCCGATTGTCAACTGAGCTACGTGCGCTTGGTGTCTAGTGATTTTATGAATTTCTCATTCACCTGCAAGTTTGGCTTTAACATTTAAACGATTTCTGTTGTGACGTCACCTACCTGAGCAGTAATACCGAAGAATGGATTCGCCAAATCAAGAACAAAATCCATAGTTACCGGGATTTCTGCAATAAATTCTGAAGAAGTATACCAACAGGTATGGAAAGTTAGAAGAGGTCATTGAAGAAGCATAGGATTCGCCTAATTTTATCAGTTTGGAACAAGAAATTGCTCAGTTTATTTCCAAATTATCATGCATAGATCCAAGTATAACTGACAAGGAATTGTTCCGGGAAACCATTGATCAGCTACCATATGGCACCAATCACAATTCTAGTTAGGATTTGTTAGAATTTCTCGGGAAACAAGATGGAATACAAACCAGGAGATATAATGGTTTTAGGTTTAGCAATAACAATGATCAACCTAACCACGAGTAACCTTCAAGATTTGATAATAAGAAAGGAGAACGGAAATTCTAGCAGAAAAAAAATAATGGAATTAGAGATTTTTTTTTACAGTATGACAACACATCAAAGACCTATCTACGTCAGAGGAATGGTCAATTCAGGATATGCTAATGCCCGTATCCAAAGTAATGAAGACATGACTCATATAAGAGGGAACCAAGATAGTCCCATAAGTATTACGTCGTCCAGGATTTTACCAGAGAATTAGAGATCACGAGTGTCAATGAAGGTCCTTCTACAGAACCCCCAGACATACCCGTCCCAAGAAAGTACTTTAAGACCTCCTCAGATGAGCTTTTAGTAAGCGTAAAACAACGGAGATATTTCAATTAAATTATTAGTAACCTAACTACACTGGATTTTCAAGGGATGAGAACATCAAAGGCCAATAGTTCACTTTCAGAACAAATTTATTAATTTAAAACTTTAACAAACACTAAGTATTTAAATTAAATAACGGGGACATTCCTATACATATCTCTCAAACTGAAAAACAATTTACTCGAAATTGAAAACAAGAATTACTAGCAAGGATGATCAAGCTCTGATTTAACTATCAACAGGAACAAGCAAACCGTTCAATTATCGCTAAGCTTCAGTCTAAAAGAATATTTAAATAAGTTTAAGTTGGTTCCAATTCAAAACAACCACCCATTCATCACATTCATACAACTCTTCAACTGTTTTAATCCTCGTTAAAAACTTCCGAAAAATATTATAAAGTCTGGTTTATTCCACGTGGTTAACAGAAGCATACACAATTGCTTCCAAAATTAATTCGGAAACAACCTCTTTTTATATCACAGGTCAAAACTTGGAAATGGTTTATTTAATTCAAATTAAAATGCAATTTTATTATTTTCGGCAAATAAAAGAAGAACACAATCTTTTTCAGCAAACACTATTTTTAGTTTACCTCCTTAAGCCATAGAGCTATTACTTGATTTGTAATTAGTTTACCTCCGAAGCTATAAATATTAATCTCCCTTTTAATTTTATTTCCCTGCTTTTTTTTTAAAGAAAAATGAATGCAAACTTTACAAGAGAGCAAATCAAGAAACAAGGACAAAACTCAACATTATTTCAAAGATTTAATTAATTTTAATTTATTTAAATCCACCCCCAAAATAATTACTTTATTTGAAACAAAATTCCCTAAATGAATCTTAGAAATTAATTCACTTTACCTCACTCCACCACTAAAAGAAATCAATTTTTTACAACCCACGAACGGTTGCCCCATTAAAACACATTTTGCAGTAGTTTTAATTGGGTAAAGTTACATGATAAAGGTTTCCTAAAAATTATCAATTTAATCACTTCACTTACTCTCTCTGACGGAATTTAACATCTTATTAAATATTAAAGAAAAAAATAAGCTTACCTGATTTATTTCACATGGTTTAACACGAGAACTCACACATTAATAAGCATACCTTATTGAAATATCATTATAACAGCCCACTTTAGCAGATATTATTTAAATGCCGATTCAACAGATTTATCGTTGCAGTTTTAAGTGTTCCCTTTATCCCTCCATTTAGAAAATTATATTTAAATTTAATATGAAGCCTTCGGAACTTTTAAAAAAGTTAACCAGCACAATCGGACTATTGCGTACGTACGTAACCAACTCTCCATTGTATGCCTCACTGTGCGAACGACTATTCGATCCGTACCAACCAGGGAATCAACATCAAAATAACACAACGTCCGAAACGAAACTGCGATCAACGACCGGGAATGGTCCCACAGCCTACAGCTGCTAAGTCGGAACTTCAAGTTACGGGTCAGCACATCACAGAAAAGTGCTGCCATCAAGTAGGGGAAGCTAAAACTCGGAGAATCCTTGCATAGTATTTCTCGCTTCAGCAAAAATTTTGATCGGCTACTACAGGAAGAAAACATTAGTACATAATACAACTAGCAGTCATTCACTACAATCTACAGCGTTTTAGAGTGGGTCAAAGTTAACGATATGAAGAAAGGATTAATCCATATCAAAATTGACGTTGGTGATGTACAAGAAACTTAGATATGTGACACAGGTGCGAGTCATTCGCCTGATGAGTAAATCCTTTTTGACAAAGTAAGGAAGACGTACCCATTTGCGAAATTATACGTAATTGGAGCAGAAAGGTTCAAGTTAAGATCCCTCAAAGGAACAGAATTAAAAATCAAGGGATCAGAATTAGAAATCAAGGGAAAAATCAATGTCAACATCCAGGTAATTGATGAATTCATGGAAACTATTGATTTGCTTGTGATTTACGAGGGTCCTCTTGATATCATCTTATCTTGGGACAGAATTTCTTCGAAATTTTGGGTATCTCAGTACAAGTTTTCAAAATCGAGAAGTAGCAGTAAAAACCAAGGGAGGGGAAGCAACGTCCAGATTCCCACCTAATACCTGCACCCCAAAAACAGATGCCCTGGGAAGTAAGAAAAATCTCTGGAGGACAATTCTATTAGTAAGAGTGAGCAGTACTCGTTTGAATCGTCAGAGAACATCTACCAAGAGTCAGCCAGTTAAAGATGACTTTAATCATAATCAGTAGAGTGAGTAGAAGAAGAAGTTCCAGGTTAAATTCATTGTGCGGTATACCAGATGGTTAATCCTTTGTTGAGCGTCTCCTGGCTATAGCAGACACAGGTAACGAGAAGGAGGAACTAGAACTAGGGGAGTAGCTTATTATCAACCAGTATCCTGTACCAATAAAAGACAAAAGTCTAAAGAACACCATATTAACTTATCCATAGTATGGAGCAATGGATCTTGTTGAAAGTGCCATGATATCTACAATACCATATTTGCAAGTGTAGAGGGAAGAAGAAGGAGGACTAGTGATCCCCAGGCAACATCAAACGTTTTTGGACAACCTAGTGAGGAAGAAATCCCAGAAGAGACAAGTAGTTGAACTTCAAAACTTCCTCCCAAGATCAGAAGATATCAGAAGACACCACGATTATACTTTCTCCCAGTATTTCCAGTGATTACCACCCGCTTTCCTAGAACCCCTGAAGAATGAAGAACCGTGAAACCACTGCTAGGGTTAGTGGAAGTGAATTAGTGAATCAGTGAAAAGAAAATTATAATCATTGGAATCTTCCAGTGAAAAGTGATAAGTGAAAAGTAAAATGTAAAAATCGAATAATAAACGTCATCCAAGAAACCCTATGATATAAAATAGATTTTTTTATTAGTTCGTTCAAAGAACTTGCAAGATTTTCAATCTTTAAAAACATCTTCTAGCGAGAGGCATATGTGACGTCACTTACCTGCTCGTAAGTGACCTCACTTCTCTCTTTTGTTTTGTTTAAAGTTGCTTCTATTTCTTTCTAATATTTACATTTCATGCATTTTTACATTCTTTTCTTTAGTTCACAATGGTTCGTAGTGCCAAGTCATTTCCCGACGTCTTACAATATTGGAAGTTTGCACAGCGACATAAGTCGGGTGACAATAGAATATTCCATTATTAGTTTCATATATTTCTATATTTTAAAAACATATTTTAGTATTATTTTTTAGTATAGACTTCTTTACCCTAAAATAAATACTAGCCTGCAAAGACGATGGGTTTTGACTGGTTGCAGAACACTTTAGGATTTGGGTTACAAAACATTGGCTTGAGAAGAAGTGTGCGAACAGCGAAATCACTCGAACAAAATAATAAACTTTCTAAAGACATCTTTTTCTTAAACAATTCGTATTATAAACTAAAAACTAATGTTAATGTATGATTAAAAAAGAAAAGAATAGGGCGCGCCAGCTCAACAATATAAAGTGATTGTATACAAGAACGCTCCCCATGCTTTTTTTAGGTAGATTTCGAAGAAAAATACCTATTGAGATCGATACGATATGAAAGTATATATATATATATATTAACACGCTAGCGGCCATAATTTTGAAGATATTTGAACCAAATTTTTATATGTTGTTTCTAGGCTTAATAGCTCGGTTAAGTTCGTTAATGATCCAAAATGGCCGCCGAACCCATTGTTGTATAGAATACACAGCCTAAACCGCTGGGGCTATTGAAATCAAATTTCGCATAAAGGTACAACAGCACTTTTTGATTACGAAAATGTTACCTAATGAGTTCAAAGACGCAATCTTGGATCCAAAATGGCGGACCTAAAAAACATTTTCCACACCGTTTGAGCTAGAGATGCAAAATTTGGCATAAAGGTACATTATGACGAGTAGTTTAGGGAAATGTTACAACATTTGGGAAAAGTCGCCATCTTGGATCCAAAATGACCGCCCAAACTCCCATTTTGAACACCGTTTGAGCTGGATATATGAAATTTTACTTGAAGTTGTACCATACAAGTAGGTCACGACAATATAAGAAAACTTTCAAAAAGTCGTCAACTTGGATCCAAAATGGCCGCCCCAAAAACCCAATTTCCAAATCATTGAAGGAAGAGAAACGAAATTTTCTTTGAAGGTGTATGACCAAGAGTAGGTTACAATAAATGGGGCAAACCTTCCTTTTGGGGGCGCAGCCCCCCGTGGGAGGGTACAGATAGATACCATGGTGATGTAGTGCTGCAGGGAGATTTTGGTTAAGCTAAAGGAGGCGCATCCTCTCAAAAGCACTGAAGTTGGGGGGTGAACCCACTACGGGGGTCTGGGGGCAGCGCTCCAAGCGAAACAAAGCGAGTATATATATATATATATATATATATATACATGTATATGTCTTGTGGTGTATCGTTGAACAGCTCTTGATGAATAATCTACAAAACAATAAATAGTTTCTCATATAAGCTAGCTCTCATATAAGGCGAGATTTGAATGTTTGAAAAAAAAAAAAAAACTTCGAGATCTACCTCAGCCTGTAGGCCTACCGAAAGGGATTTTATTTTTGTTGGTTATGCATAAACATTTTTTTTTTACTTTTTAGCACGATTTGTTTAAGAAAAGTATTTTTAATAAGATTGTATTATTATTTTTAAAGTGTAATCCTATGTTTCATTCTTAATTCTAAAATTAATTGTTTTAATTAAAGTTTGTTGCTAGTTTATATACAAATCTTGATCAAAATTTTCTAAGACAGCACCATGAATAATGAAATATATTTGTGTATGTGTGAGTCTGCTGAAGGTGCATAATTACAATTTACTAATAAATATAATGGATTTTTTAGGAATAAACTATTTAATAAATAATCAATTATTGAGAAATACGATAAATCTAAAGAATGTTTTGCTAATATGTGAAATATATTTTAATGCCTGTTTTATATAACCTATCGAATTGTAACGAATTTCATATAGTGGAATGTCCCTTTTCACTTCAAACCGAGATTATAAATTTAACTGAACTTGCTTGTTAAATCACTTTTTCTCTGGAACCGAAGGGATTCAGAGCTTCTCCAACGGTCAATTGTGTCCGTTTGTTTCATTACGCCTTTTTCTTTAGTAGTATCATACACAAAGCATTTCTCCGATGTCTCTCCACTAGCGATAAACACGAATAGCCTCTTTGACGCCCTTCCGTACGGGGCAAAGTGAACTCCTTGTGGGTTCACCACATTTACAAGTAGGAACAATTGCGGACGTATTTCTACTAATTCCATTCCTTTTCTGGATTTTCTTTATCCCACGTCTTTGATCTAGCTGTTGATTACCAAGGTACTGCCTAGTCGACGTCATATCGGATGTTTCGCTGTAAGAGCATTATCATGGTCATTATTGTTCCGTTTGCCTGTTATCATAAAAGACTGTCAAGTTAGAAATAAAACATAGTAAGGTTTAGCATGATATTGTTAACTCTTTTAAGATTGTGCAATTTAAACGTAAATTTAAGATTTTTTTTATTTGTTAAAGCAGAGTCAAAGCAATAGTACAACTCAGCAAGTGCAATCTAGCTAATGTTATATATCTTTCTCCATTTTGTAAACGTCTTCTTCATTATGTCAGCTTTGTAATCGTATCTTAAGCGTGTACTATGATCGTAATATGGAATGTGCAAGCACCGTGTATAATTACGTTGACCAGAGTTGGTTAATCCATCACTATGTAATTTCATACTTTATAAGTTATGTAATTACATTGTTTTTATACAGTTTATGTACGAACACGGGTTATGTGGTAGAACAGCTTCTGCTGAAGCTCGAAAACGTAAATATAAGTAATGTTACTATCCATCTGGTTTATGCCGGACATGACTTTTTAACCTGTTTAGAAATTCCAGGTCGGCATTTGTCTTTTTCTTGAAATAGTCCGGCATTTTTAAATATAAAATTAGCAAGATATTATTACACCTAAATGTACATTGTTTGTGTTATTTACGGTAAACTTTATGGTCACGAGCGGTAATTTGTCACATTTATTAGCTACTAGGGTGCGTGTTTTGTGATACTATTGATGTATCGCACTCGACATTTTGTCTCCATTCGCGAAATTGCGAAAAGTACAAACAAAATTGTAAAAACTAGCATAACACAAGTAATATTTTTGTCTTTAACCTCCCCAAAACTTTCACCACTAGATAAAAAGTTGCATAATGAACGTCATTGTGCCTAGAAAAAAGTGTTCATTGCTGTAAAATCCTTGTCTCCCACATTGTTTCAATATGTCCGACTTTTTTGGGAGTTCCGTCCTGCATTTGACAATTTCCATTTGGTAACCCTAAATATAGGATAATTGAATTGAATGACCATTCTGAAACAAAACGATTCCTCAGTGGGTGTCTTTTATTCACGAAACCTGGGTGTATTTTATTAAGATTGTCATTTTAAAATTGATTTTGATGTAAGGAATCGTCATTAGTCTGTTTCAGACTCAAACAATAATAATTTGGCTATTTGTAACTTCTATGGGAAATTCTTGTGCAAGACTGTATCTCTAATTTCCAGCTTCATAATGTTATCATTTTTCCTTTCAGGATGTTCGGAGATGTCACTAAAAGTCAGATGGCGTACTACAAGAACTTCCTTTCTCAATTGGCTCACATTACCTCAGATACTATGAACCTTTTCACCAAATATACAGAGGACGAATCTATTCTTCCTCTTAACTTAAGCGAAGTGCAAGATAAGGTAAGATCAATTTTACGTCCAATTTAACTTCAGTGCTCATGTAATGATCTTACTGTTTTATAGCTTTTTAATATATTAATGAAAATAAACCAAAATACAGAGACTGACTCGTAAACACCTATATACACTCCGCAGCGTCATTCAATTTCGCTCTCTTCCAGAGTTATTCAGATGAAGATCCCGCGTATATTCCGGACCGGAGTTGTGCGTCTTCAAGCACAAAGTGATCTAAACGTAAGTGTGGCTTGGCACTATATTTTCCCGTAAAATATCTGATGTTATGTGTTGGTTGGTATTAACTGCCCTTCAGCCGATATTAAATCGTTTTTGTTTTCTATTCACCTATGTATTTAACAAGACGAATATTATTCGACTTATTATAAGCATGTTTCTACAGAAACACAAATGTGTCGAAAGAAAGTATAGAAAAACTGTTTAGTTGCCTGGCATTGTGTTGCTACTGATTTTTGTCCGTTATCAGTGCTGCGGCTTGTCATTGTATGTATCTATAAAAAATGTCAATTTTGAGTTTAAAAATACAGAGAGAGAGAGAAAGGAAGGACGAAAGCAATAGTTAAGGAATTTAGAAAGTATCTCTGCATTATTAATAATAACGAGTTGCACCTGAGCCATAAAGTCGAAGGTCCCATCTCGGCATTTGCACGGAGTTACTAAGGAAATTCATGGAAAACCGCAGTCAGAATAAGGGGCCACCGAGTTTGAACCTGGGGCCTACTGAATCCTAAGCCAGTGATGTACTGATCGATTTACGGCCGCTTTTAATGACAAATCATGTTAATGTAGTTTGTTCTAAATACTCTGTAGCGCCTGATTCTGACTATTGGCCAACAGACTCGATCTCGTAGACTTGCCTCACTCGCTCAGGTTCCTGGAAAATGTCTGTCTTCTTTGTATTCTTACGAGTACGATACTACGTACCCTAACCTTGTAAAATAACCTAACCTAACCTCGATTATTACAATTAAAAACAAAACAAAACAAGAGTATCGTTTTAAATTTTTATGCTGTCTCACTCAATAAAATTGTGTCCCAGTTCAATGTGGAAATCAATGCGATTATCGTTTTTCGTTTTGTAAATACAACGCTGGCTATTTCTTGCGGCTGCTCCGAATCTGCCTACTTTTAGACAGGTTTGGCGAACTAAAAAGCAACAAAGGGAGAAAATATTTTCTGCTATGAACAGTGATTTTAGAACAAATCTCTGTGCTTCTCATCTGTTCTTTCCATTTTCGTATTTGATACGTATTTGTATTTTGTATTTGTGTAGTCAATGTATTTTGTATGTACAGTACATTAAAAAAAATAGCCAAAATACTTTGTAAATACATATTATTTTCCTTTTTACTCTAAAAAATCTATTACATTGTGGCCAATGTTAGTGTCAAATCTCAGGTATAACACTTAAGTTCTGGGTCAATAAAATGCCAAGCAACATATTTTTTGAGCCCCTCTAAAATAAATATAAAAAATATGTAAGCACATAATATCATGTAGACACAATAGGGTGGTTACTGGGTTTAGAACTGATCAGATAACAAATTGCAACCAACAGTATGGCCGCCGATAACAAACAGCGAT
>JAGDQP010043404.1:0-16228 GCA_022664845.1 Lepisma saccharinum | reverse complement strand
AACTGGGTACTGCTGACGGAAGAGGAAGGTCTACATGACAGATTGAAAACAAAACACGATCGGCAACCGCAACACGTGGTGTACAGTGGCGGGCCACACTTACGTGTCCTGTATGACATGTTTTTAGATTTTTTTGTCCAACCCCTGTATGTATGTATATATACAGATGCTTATCAGAATAATGGAAACACCTGTAGTTGGCAACACGTCAGATGTATGGGTTGGCAGTGGTGTCGTAGCAACCGCAGCGCCGGACTGCTGGTGGTGGTGTGTTAGGTCGGTCTCCATACTACGTCAGGCGTCGTGGAACAGGAGTGTGCAGTGGCTGCAGCAGACGGAGGTAGTGTAAAATGGGAGACCTCTCAGAGTTTCAAAGAGGGCAAATTGTTGGTGCGCGGTTATGTGGAGTGAGTGTGACGGCAGTGGCTAGTGTGTTAGGTGTGTCGCCAGGGACAGTGTCGAAGGTGATGACGGCCTACACAACACACGGGAAAACCACATCGGGGAAGCGGAACAGTGGGCGGAAGAAAAGCATCAGTGACAGGGCACGCCGGGTATTAAAGCGCATTGTCACGCGGAACCGTCGTGCCACTGCGGCGCAAGTGACGGAGGAACTCAATCAGCACCTACCCCAACCTGTTTCGACAATCACAGTCCGCCGCGAATTTCATGACATGAACTTACGGGGTCGTGTTGCACGGGCCAAACCTCTCATCAGGGACCAGAACGCTTTAGCACGCCGCAAATGGTGCCGCGACCATGCAACTTGGACCGTTGACGACTGGAAACGTGTGGTATGGTCGGATGAGTCACCATTCACCCTATTCCAAACCACGGGCCGTGTTTATGTGTGGAGAACGCCCAAAGAAGCGTATGATCTGCAGTGTCTCCGCCCAACTGTGAAACATGGCGGCGGCACGGTGATGCTGTGGGCCGCAATATCATGGTTTTCATTGGGTCCTGTGGTCACACTTCGCGGACGCATCACTGCCAACGATTATGTCGCAATTTTAGGAGACCACTTGCATCCTATGGTCCGGATGTTGTTCCCGGACAATGACGCCATATTCCAGGATGATAATGCACCCATTCACACAGCTGGAGTTGTTGCAGCGTGGTTTGAGGAACATCGGGATGAAGTTCAACACCTCCCCTGGCCCGCCCAATCCCCAGATCTCAACATAATTGAACATCTGTGGTCCATCTTGGAAACACGACTCCGGCGACGATTTCCACCTCCATCCTCTCTCACAGAACTGGCCGATGCCCTGCACGAGGAATGGTGTAATATTCCACTTGCTACCATTCACGACCTCTATGCCTCCATCCCACGTCGCATCAAGGCTGTTCTGAAGGCGAAAGGTGGCCCGACACCATATTAATCTGGTAAGTTGCACTTTCGTTCAGGTGTTTCCATTATTCTGATAAGCATCTGTATATATATATATAAGTAAATTTAGAGAAAAATGAAGGAAAATACTTACAGCTTATATGTTCCGTTTTAGATCACACATATTCACATATATAAAAGTCTCTACAATATTTCGTGCACACACTTGCACGTATTCAAGTGTGCAGGAAGAGAGCGAAGTGCACGTGTTCACAAAGTACAAGATTGAAGGCGACACGTAGCGGACGATGCATCAAACTTGCAGAACAACAGAATCCTGTAGCGCGTAGATTTCCGGAGCTTGGAACAATAATAACTGTATAGCGTTTAAGTACAGGGTGGGATCGTGGATGGAAATGTATTGAAAACGCAGAGCAAAAGGGAAGTTTAGAGTTATTGAAAGTTAAGGCTAGGATATATTTTCATGGGCTTAGACCATGAATAATGGCATTCTCCCACAGACGGTGTGTTGAGGTGCTGGTTGTAGGGGGTAAAATGTGGATTATGGCAACCAGGAAAGATAGATCAAAATTGGTATTGTGGGACTCGGTGTGCTAGGAAACTGGGGCATCCGGTTTGTTGATAGTACAGAAGTGACGATGGTTATTAATACGAATGTTGAGAGTTTCCCCCCACATAAAAGGCATCACAGAACTTGCACGTTAGGATGTAAATAGCATTAGGAGTGTGTCATGTACCCTTGGGATTAAAGTTGTACCGGCCATTAGCAGTATTGATAGTGATTGTGTGAGAAGGGATTGAAAGGAGCAGACCTTACATCTGGGTCTCTTGCATGACTGGCCGCCGGTCTGGGGTGGTGGAAACGAGAGATTCGTACGGACCAAGATGTTTCTAAGATTAGGTGGATGTCGAAAAACTAATCTAGCTTTGGTGGGGAATATTGGTAGCCGTTAATATTTCTTACAGGATCAAACATAAACTCAACGTCAAGAACCTTCAAATCATGCTAGCAGCGATCTTTAGTCGGATTGGAGGATGTAGAAATTAGAGTGTAGGATTTGTTTCACGTAGGATGGAGCCGGGTGATTAGAGCCGGTGGGTTGGATTTTTGAGTGGGTTGAGTGTGTGAGGATGCGCGGTGGATGTGTTTGGTTACAAGGTTAGAAAGGTAACCTCGGTTGACTATAGAGCCTCCTGGAGAACGTTGGTTGTAAGTTTCAGCACCAGAGGTGGTAGAATTCAAGCGTTGTCCTCTAAGGGCAAGGGAGAAAGGAATCGCTTTCTTGGTGTGGTAAGGATAGGAACTTGAGTAGTGTAAATACTGCATATGGTTGGTGGGTTTTATGTGAACAGATGTGGTGAGGGTGTTGTTTTCTAAAATGATATCCACGTCAAGGAATGTGACTCTTTTGTCATAAATGGACCAAGTGAACTGAACAACACGGAATTGGTTCAGTTGTTCTAGGAATGTCTTGAGACTGGTTTCACCATGAGTCCATAGAATCATTATATCGTCCAAGAGGGAGGGGTCAAAGGCTAAGTTTGCATTAAATCATGTTCGAGCTTACCTATAAACAGAAGCATAAGAAGGTGCCATTCTCGTACCCATAACTGTGCCTCGGATGTGAAGATAGTGTTTGTTGTCAAAGATGAAGCTGTTACATGTTAGAACTAGGTTGGCCAGGTCACGACGTATATGTATATTATGGCAAAAAAGGTAGGAAAAAAAAAAGGATACTTACATAGTAAAATCTTGAGACAGGAACTTCACAAACACAATACTGCACCTGTCCGCTCTGTCCATTTTCTCTCCTACCATGTGAAAACGCTTTTGCGTAACGTTGAAAATTTTCTTGAGTGTTTGTGATGTTCGTGTACACCTGTCTTTGCATCATGTGACGAAACTAGCTTTTTCACATTCTTTTCTTTAGTTCACAATGGTTCGTGGTGTCCTCAAATCTTGCAACGTTAACTAATTTCCCGATGTCATACAATGATGAAATTTTCGCACACCGACGTTAAGTCGGGTGACAATGCAAAATTTCATTGTTACTTTCATATATTTCTGTATTTTAAAGGCATATTTTAATATTTCTTTTCAATATGGACTTCTTTATCCTAAAATAAATACTAGTCTGCAACTATATTGGGTTTTGACTGGTTGCAGCACTTTTTAGGATTTGGGTCACAAAACACTAGCTTGAAAAAAGTATCCGAAATAACCTGAAAAAATAAAAATAAAACCTTTTTAAAGACATACTTTTCTTAAACAATTCGTACTAAAAACTAAAAAATAATTTAGTTCACGCATTACTAAGAAGAAAAGCATGGGGCGCGCGAATTGAAGAAATTATAAAGTGACTGTATATGAGAACGCGCCCCAAGCTTTTCTTTTTCAGTCATGCATAAACAAAATTATTTTTAGTACGAATTGTTTAAGAAAAGCATGTCTTTAAAGATTTTTTTTTCTACCTTCTTTTACAAGTGTGTATATCTGAATATATATATATATATATACAGAGAGTTTTCATTAACTATTCTTCGAGTTCTTTCACACGTGAAACGACAGCAAACTATGTCTTCCCACACCTCCTGTCAGACTTTCCAGTTGTTGATCAAAAGACCTGTTTTAACAATCCAAAGCCACAGAAATCCATGAGTGAGGCGTCTAGAGACATCACAAAGATGAACGAAAGTGGTATTACCCGAATGCCTCGTCGCTGCCTCCTGCTCAAAGTAGTTACAGAAGACTTGAAGGTATTACTGGAGGCTATATTCGTGTGGATCCACACATTCGATTCCTCCTATCTGCACAGTCAAAATATGTCATCTGTCCTATAGTGGATCCATGATATGCAGTATTGTTCTGGACATTTGAAGCCATCCAGGTGATTCAGAGAGAACACACAGTATAAAAACCGGCCACAACTATTAAATTTTTTAGAACGTTTTCCTTGCACTGGAGGATGAAATATGAGCGTCCTTTGCTGCCCTTCTCACGGTAATAAATGGTACAGGGCTTGTTGGTGTCGTCCAGGTAGATAAGACCACACTTCGTCCAGGGACATTATGTCCGCTTGTCGCTTGCAAGGTACATTTTGTAAAATTTCCTGGCATTGGATAAGCATCCCTGGATCTGCCTCACTGTTAGTGCATTGTTCCGTGATGTATTACCAGGTTTCGCTGTGTGGAAGGGTTCTTCTTACCCACATGCCTTTATGGCACATGACGGGGCAGGCTGAGATCGTCATTAATAGAATTTTTGGAGCACTCATATTTCTGACTGAGGGAGATCATTCTTGAAGTACTACCTGCCTACAGTAGACCGGTGCTTGTTGTGCGCGTTCATGCGCCTGCGTGGGAAAGAGACAAGATGGTAAATTTGTCAGTGTTGCTCAATGGACATTTACAAAAAATACACGTCATTTCACATAAGAACAGTCATATGAAATGATATTTTGTAAGCGTCCCACGCACAACACTGACAAATTTAATGGGTTTCAAACTTTCATAACGTGACCTGTTCAACAGTAATTATCAAATGAGATATAATTTATGTTTGTCAGTACATGCTTTGACTGCCCTGAAATATTATGTTTAGTTCTTATGCTAATACCACATTCATACGCTCGACTACAAATAATTATCGTTGTTGGTGTACTGTATTCTTTGACATACTATTTCCAATTTTCGTATGATTCTACTTCAAATTTAATTTTAGTATTAGATGCTTTCTTATCTCTCTTCCAATCTCATTTAACCCTTTCCACTAATTTCATATTCGGAAAATTCAATCATTTACATTTCTAAATTAATAACTGGTTATATCTGGAATATGTCAATAGATGGTATCCAACTGGAGCTTTGAAAAATTAATCTTTTAATGTTCAACCATTTTTGCTAGTGAAAAATCCATTTCACCTTTGCATTTCTGTGAGGACTTCCCTTTCAAATTATATGTTTTGTAGTTATTCTTGTTTTTCATTATCTGTATTTAATTTACATTTTATGGGCTGGACAGCAATCTACAGTCGAAGTTCAGGATCATGTCCCCCAGCGAGAGAGAGCTTCATTCTGGATAGCATGTTACGGCAGGGTACAGGTGTGTTTTATTATTACCATTACTTTTCCTGAAAACCGTGTTGGCCGAACTATTAGCCATATTTCCACTGCTGCTATCACAGTATCACATGTACTTCCAATTCTACAGTATATTCATACCTTAATATATTAAGGTGCTCTCTCCTACGCATGTTCAGTTCATCGTCAAATAGCTCTAAAATCTGATGAAGAGTAAATAGGTATCCCCTGTGCGATGCGTACATGTCGTGAACGGAACGTGGGGATGTGGAGATAGCGCACGGAGTGAGATGGGGTGGTCAGCCCCACGCTCAACCATCTTTACCCATCAAGATACCTACGAGTACCAAGGACGCTCTGGTACTCAGTTTCATAGGAGACTTAATGTACATCAGAGCAGTAAGCATGGGAGCACTGAGAAAAGTCTCCTTCGTCCTGGCTGGGATCTGAATCCGGGGCACCCGATTCGTAGTCAGATGCGTTATCGCCTGAGCCACGGAGACTTCTAAACTTTGAAGAGTACAGGGGTGAAAGGACGAGAGTCTACTTGTGGATGAAAGAGGAGTGCAGTGGTTAATTATTGGTATAGAATAATATGTAGTCTGTAGAAATCGCTGAAACGACTAGAGCTAACAAGGAATGACTTTATATCGAAACTTACTCTTACAGAATGGGCGTCTTGTAAGAATGCAAAAAGAAAATAAAAGACTCTTTTCAACTGCAAGCTCCCGAGATGAACGTTGCAATATTGTGAAAACGAGGTGCTAATTCGTTAATCATGGTAAACAAAAAGTTTAAGATTTAATCATTCAGCCAACACAAGTCACTTCTACTTTACTATCTTCCTGTAACGAATTAGTGGAGGGTTCTAGCGTCTCCCAAACACCACAGCACTCCTCATAGAAAGAACGTCCAGCCGATGTTGGATACCTGCTTTCACCACGGAATTTGCACACTCGATCTTGGGATCTTGAAGGTGAAAAGTAGCCCTAAGATTTTATGCATGGCATTCTTACAAGGTACTCATGCTGTTAGCGAAGTTTCGTTATAAGCTCATTCACACCGAGCCGCCGTAGCTTAGTGATAGAGCGATGGCGTAGCATTCAGGAGGTTTTGGGTTCGATCCCAGCGGCCGACCATTCTGATTAAGGTTTTTTTCCAGGATTTTCCTCACTCACATCAAGCAAATACCGGGATTGCCACCTTCAACATATGCCCTGGCCGACACCTTCCCCCTCCATCCTGGCTAGAGCCTTAGATGCCTAAAAGCCATAAATAAATATTAAAAATCAAAAGCTCACTCATAGTTCCCTTGTAGGTGGTATCGGCACATTAAATCAAGTATTTGTAGGCAATAACATTGAGGGGAGATCTTTTTTTCTTGGAAGCATGATTAATGAACTTTCATCTTTCTTCCTCTGTACTCTTTACTTACAAAAGTAACCCCACAAAAATATGTTGTTACGGATTAGAGCCCAGAAATTGTAGGATGTATAGATGTTTTTAAACTTGTCTTATTCTAATGCTTTATTTTCTTCAATCAACATAGTAGTCAAGAACGTCTATAAAGTTCAGACACTAGTAACATCTTATTACCAATGAAACAAATAATACAGGGTGTCCTACTCGTAAGGGGCCCCGGAAAAAGTGTTATAAAAATCTTAATAAAAGAGGAAATGAAACCAAATTTGTACATGACATACTTGAGAAATGACGTAACTCGTCGACGTGGCAGAATTGTAAATCTGTGAAATGTGGCAACAATGGGGTTCCGCGAGCTGTGTGTGGGTCTCGTGTTTCAGTGTAGCGTGGTTTACTGGTCGTGGTGTTCCGTGCGTGTTCTTAACTGCCATTGGTTTTAGCGATTTATCGCTGAAAGGTCAGGAATATTGCAGTACACGTGGTTCCACTTGTTAGGATACGTGAACTCGCGAAACACGTTTCTGGATTAGTGACAACCCGCATGCAGTCATTGAGGAATCCCTTCATTCACAGAATGTGGGCGTGTTCTGTGCATCATCACAGCGGCGCATCGCCGGGCCAAATTTTTTTTGACACTACTGTCAACAGTGAAGTGTACTAGGTATTGTTTCATGAATTTGTGAATCAGTTGGATGACGAGGAACTGACACTTGGCTGGTACCAGTACACAGGCAACAAGTAATTGTTTCATTTCAAGGGGAGACCCAGTTACTTGAAATACAAAAAAATGAAGCCGCAACTGGTAAACAGCAAGTCGAAGCTGCATTTGAACGTTGACTGATTGGGGGTGATAACTGATAAAGTGAAGGCTGTATGCTGTGATACTAATGCCTCTAATATAGGCAACGTGAATGGAGCTTGCGTTTTGCTTGAACAATAAATGGGGTGTGATTTATTTTATCTGCCTTGCCGACGCCATATTTTAGAGATCTTGTTGCCGAGTGTATTCCATGTAAAGATGAATTTACCTCCAACAGGTCCAGACGTTTTGGTCTTCAAGAGGTTTTCAAGAAGCGTGGTCTAAAATTGATGTTGGAAAATTCGAAGCTGGGTATGAGGATACTTATGCTGTTCATGATATCCGTGACCAGACCATAAAATTGTGCATGAATTTCCTATAGGACACTTTAGACGATACGATTTCTCGTATGATCCCTCGTATGCAATTTCATGGGTTTCATTCTTCGATCGTGTAAAGTGGAGTTCGTACGATTTTTCATGGTATTTCCGATGTGTTCTCTAAATAGAAACGGTTCTATTTTTCAGCGGATTTTCCGTACAATCTATGGCAGCGCCCCTACTGGCAATATAGCATGCTTTCCTACTCGGCTCTTTTGTTATGAATTACGAGACAAATATATATATATATATATATATATATATTTATATTCATGTTATTTCTTGATGCAGAAATTAACATGCATAATAAACTATTACAGGTATAAAGATATAAAACAAAGTTTTAAAGGGAAGTGTAAAAAGGTTAGTAATACTGCAGTCTAGTTACTTCTGCCATGCGTAAAAATATTTTTAAAAATATGTACTGTGAAAGTTCTGATAGCCTATGATTTAATAGCTATTTTTAGTGTGCAATGTAGTTCAAACAACGTGATTTTCATTGTTTTTCTGGTGCGTAGAGTACCGAATCTATTGCAGACATGATATATGTGAAAGACACAATGTAGATGGTACTATAATTATGCATCCTTACACTCATATGCCCCTCCCCATGATTCTGATATACACTCTACGCATTAGATTGCAGAAGTTGACCTAACGTAGATGGGAGTGACTACGACAAGCCAGAGCTGGCCGTGCAAGTCAATAGGTAATTAATCGTACGAACTTATTGTTTTCTAAGAGTTAAGAAAAGGTGCATAGGAATCACACGAAAGCTACATTATCGTCCTTATTTTTGTATTTTAGTACCTTTCATAGCTATAGAAATGTAAAACGTAGAATTCTTACGCGTTTCTAAGCTCAATGGTGGGAGTAGTTAAACTGAAGTATATCCAACTGGCCCTCATAGTTATCAAGAGAAGTCAATATATCGCGATTTGAATACTTTTTGGCGAGACGTAACTTATTAACTCAGGAATATAGTAAAAACAACACATATGACGAAGAATTTATCAGCGAAACCTGGGCAAATTCTTCAACATTCTGTGTGTCCACATTGAAAATTATGAAATACATATCTATAGTAACGTACAAAAGTAAAGCTACGACATTTTTATTACCACTGAAACCTAGCATAAAGTAGACATTTTTGGCAGAACGTGGTACTGAGGCAAACGAAATTACTGTTGCCTCAAGATTCATGGTTATCAATATTTTTTTCTCAACTAAAAAATGAACCACTTTCAGAAATATTTGTGGCATAATTACCTTAAGAGCTTGACATTTCAGAACTATAAGCTCTATCAGTTTCATCATCATCATCGTATCCAAAATTGTACAGTGTAAAAGACTATAAAATATTGTATGATTTATCGTACGAGAAATATCGTACTAGGGATTGTATACATTCTATCATACGAGAGATCGTACGAGAAATTGTATCGTCTAAAGTGGCCTTATGATAGAGGCGACTGCAAGGAGCTACTGGAACTAACAGTAATATTTCTTGGAGGAATACCAACCACCTGGTGGGATTATCTTCAGGTACGCAGGAGCATTTCACTATGCACGGTGGATGTCCAAGGCTATATATTGCCTTAAGATATTTATGTTAAAAACCAGTTTCATCTTCAAGTTGTGGAAGAGAAAGCTGTAAGAGATGTATGCATGTTTATTGTCAGTGTTTACCTGGAAACATGGTTTAGAGCTTCTAATGCTGTTGAAGCGCCACTAAATGATTTATTATTCTTGAAGAACTTTGTTGAATATCCAGATTCTGATATTTCAACAACAGCCCTTCGAAAATTTTGTATACATCTCTGGTATCTTTCTCCTGAAGCAATAGCTTTTGCGTTTATTGATCCACGTGTTTATAAAGATGTAAAGCTTAAAATGATTCAATTGACAAGATCATATACAAAAACAGAAGACCCTATGATTAAAAAAAAAATGGTGTTAGCTTGATGGATGTTAGGAACATAGTATCTCAACAGGGTTCCCACTCATTGGCCAACAACAAACTCCATGACTTTTCCAGGTCACTACTCAGAAATTTCCAGGTACCCCATTTTGTATATATTTCATAATTCCATGGGAAAATAAAGATACATCAAAATATTTCACTGTGTTGTTTTCTTAAATTGCTTCATAGTTGGCACATTAGCCTCCAAGTAATTTTAAAAACGATCGAACATTAAATGCCTGCTCTAGCTAAATGAACTTCAAACAATAAGCTATCAAATTCACTGACTTTTCCAGGTTTTCTGACATTTTAGTGAAATTCCCTGACTTTTCCAGGACTTTTTAGTGCTAACCTGGATTCCCTGACTATTCCAGGTGAGTGGAAACCCTGCTCAAGACGTGAGTCAACAAATGAACCATTGCAATTTTCTCAAGATTTGGTGTTGCCACCAAGTTCTTGCAGACAAACCCTGACGAATGAGAACCAGAAATGATTATCAGAAAGGACTCCAAATTCCGTCTAAATTGTCTGTAACAAATTATGTTGCTGGACGAGGAATCAAAGTGAAGGGGTCAGTGGAAGAAGGGCCTATCCCACAATTTTGTGATTTGGAGAGAAATGCTGTTAAAGTATTTGTGATGTAGAAAAAAATCTAAGTAACGCAGGTATTTTATTTTTTAGGAGTGGATACAGAACACTATTGCAAATATACCTCAAATGGACAACAAAAAATTGACAACAGGAATTGAACTTATACATCATACTCTTAGAATGTTACGTTTAACCCACCATCGATCGGTTGTGAGGGAATCCCTCACATTTGATTTTATCTCGTTTCTGTATTTTTAAAACTTTGTCCATTGACTTGTACTGCCGCCTAGCTGGAGACTGGAATACTGTGCGTGGTCAGTAAAGTTATCAGCGACCTGTTACGTACGCAGTGTGAATCCGAGCCGTGATAGTGATAGGCTTATTCTGTTTGTGAGAGCATCCCTCACAACCGACCTATCGCGTTTGTATTTTTTTTTTTTTTTTTTCGATCTTCTGTCGGATCCTCTGCTCGATCTGCAATGACAGGACACCAAGACCATAGTACATGACTTCCTGCTACAAATACAAACCTAACCTATCCTAAACTGATCTAACCTAACCAAATCTAACCTAAAACAGTGAAAAGTACCAAGACGGCATTGAGCGATTGGCCTTTCTTCCACCAAGAAGATGAACAGTTCATTCGCCATCACTTGTTATGATACCTATTGCAAGGTGTTGGGCATATCCCACAATGCATTTAGTTCAAAGAGTAAACACTAGCTTACACTTCAGCCACAAAACTCATTTTTCATGGAGGAGTGGGATTGGCCCTTCTTCCACCAATCCCTTCAATTAATTCAAGAATGCAATGACATTTTAACAAGGAATGAAAATCAGAAACAGTTTTTGTTACTGATTATTAGCGACTATCACAAAAAATACCCCGATAACACGAAAGAAACATTATTGGACAACTAAATTCTATTGCAAACTCTCATTTTGCTTGCATTGTAAATGTGATTACCACAATTCATTTAATTAAATGATTCAATAAGATTTAATACAAATACTTATTATGTGTGATAACTGCTATTAAGTACCATGTAGTTTTGTTCTAGTATTATGAATCTGACGACCCCATTTCTATTTAAAATTTTGGATCTCAATCCAAGATGGCGGACATCAAGATGGCCGCCATAATTGTGCTACACAGAATCAGTTACGGTCCTACCTTGATTACCCCTATCCAAGATATGATCTCATTCCCTCTAGCCGTTCCCAACTTACAAGGGTCTATTACAGTCCTTTGCCTCATATTGTATACTGTAAATGCATTCAAAATTTCAGGTCGCTTGCGGCACCGTTTAGTATTATTCAATTGAGCTAATTTTTCTCATGTATTACTTTGGTCTGACATGGAATCAGTTTAGAGGGTGAGAATAAAGTAATTCATAAAATTATTTTTCTCTATATAATTAAGGGACACCCTAGTGTGGCATGTTGCCCCATCTTGCCGGTACCAGCCAAGTGTCAGTTCCTCGTCATCCAACTTCTCGTCACCGTGAGAAATTGCATCGTGTGAAAATGCACGACACTACGTGGACTTTTTGTATTATACACTCTTTTAATATGAGTGCCGCCAATATATCATTCCGTTTTAATGAATTCGAAAGTGTTTGACTTTAAAGAATACGAGGTCCAAGCTGAATTTGAAATGAATTTTATTTAAGTGCTTTAGGCAACTTTGGCTCAGACCGAACAAGTTCCAATCCTTACACCAAATATCTTGTTGACGACTAGAAACATTACAAATTGAAATATTTTTTAGTTAACTACAAAGGATTTCAGGTAACGTCGGGGATTAAAATATTTCACAGTCTCTAACCTTCACACAATATTCCGCGCCATATCGACATAAAATAATTGGACCGACCGTCAACCCAGGCGGTGTAAAAGAATGGTGAAAGTCGATGGTGACTGACTATTGGGTACGTCGAATCGATTCTAACCCTAATTGGTCGGCTATTCTGAGGTTTATACGAGAGGATTGTGTGGAGAGGAAATAATCATAGCCTTACTTTGTATTGTAGCTATCCATTGAGTTCAAAAACATACTTACTTTTAAAAATACTATCACGAGTACTTTCACAGAACTAATCTATAGAATCACGTCAAAAAAAGTAAGTGAAAGGAGATGAAAATGACCGATATCATTATCTAGTCAGTTAGCTAGTCAGCCGGCGTGATGAAGGTAAATCAAGATGGATCCTTGTTATGCACCTTGGCACACGTCTATCTATCAGTACGCAATGCGATAAAAATACTTGCAACAATGTGTAAGGTATATGAATGGTGCGTAAGATTAAAACCATGTATGTATATTAAAAAGGGAAATAAAGGCAATTAAAAACTATAAGTGTAGTATTACTGTACTGCACTATTTGTAAGATGGATGTCCATATTTTATCCAGCTGTTCCTTATCTAAGTCAGGTTCTGGTTGCTTTTTGTGTAAGTAAGTACTTTCATAAACTATCCGTTCCTTATATGCATCTGTTTTATGTAGATTCTTAGCACCTACTATATTGTGTGTTTGTATTTCGACATGAGACTGATGATTTTCTTAACGTTACATGTGTCTTCTTTAACCCTTATTTGAAGGTTCTTTTTGTCATGCCTATATACCGACTACTGCCTTCACATGTGATTGATAAAAGCCACTTGTATCACAAAGTTCAAAGTAACTCTTGCAGTGAGTAAAATTCTTGTCTATGGTTTTTGGAGGGAATGACACCGGGTTAAGTTTGTATCTACAGTAATTTTTTTCAGCCGCCTAGCTATAATAAGGCAAAAGGTTGGAATGCCTATTCATTTGTTATTTTCTTGGGCACTGTGTGTTGCAATTATTTAAGGTTGGTAATATCTATCGGTTGCTTTGCGTGACCATAAAGTCAGGCTATCATCTCTGGTTCTGTTAACTAGTGATAATATTTTCAATAGTAAATGCGTTTTTGTACACTGAAAGGATACCTACAATCACACGGTAAGCCTATTCTGAGTTTGTTCTGATATATATATATTTAAAATACCAGGAGGCCAAAAATCTGCTCAATGAACAGGAAACGAGGACTCACTCAACTAGCCCTGTTGTAGATGAACACAGTAGCCTCAAATAGACTTTTTATATATATAACCATGTTGCTCATGTATATGTGATCAAGCCTTGTCACGGCGAAGGCTTGCGTGTATCTTGTTAACATGTTTCCGTATGTAGGTATTATCATTTGCAATCACTTCCCGATAGTTTGGATAAAAGATCACTACAACCAATGAGCATATGACAAGAATGCACTTGATCAGCAGCTAATAGTCCGATGAGTGCGTAGTAGTGAACTAGAGACGTCTTAAAATTATATTCACAACATAGATGCAATGCTCGCGGATTACAACTGGGAACGCATAGGGCCGTAACATAGAAGGACGTTTACAAAAATTACTTGAATCGTGTTGTCAAATCGAACATACAAGGGTGTTTTTATGGTTTGGGATTACGCGCAGTCAGTTGTTCTCCAGTTTTGATGCTTTGTCCGCTACGTGTCGCCACTGTCTCTTCAAACTTGGACTTTGTGAACTTCGCTCTCTTCCTCTATACTTGAAAACGTGTAATACACGAAATATAGTGACTGTTTCTATGTGAATATGTACACTATAAACTGCAAGTATGACCTTTTTTCCCCCTTCATTTAGTCTTAAATTTACCTTAAGTTACTATATATATAAAATTATCTGTTTACGTTGACTGTTAAATTTAATATTATCATCTCTAAAATTATGCACTCAATTAAAATCTTTAATATCTCTAGCTTCAAAAACATCAAATGATCACCTTTACTATTCACGGGAGGGCGAAGGAAACTTATTTTCAGATATAAAAAACTCCTACAAAAAGAAAATCTTTCTAACATTTCTCTGCAAAATAAAATTTTACGAAGTTATAATTTTAATTGGTCACTTGAGATAAAAATAATTGAGATGTTATAAATGGGAAAAGTATCGACTGGTTCTAGCGCTAAATTGATTTCAAATATAATTTTAAAAAATTGAAACAAGAAACATACATACAACAGAAATTTCTTCTTGGATAAAGAAAAAACAATGAAATTGATTTTGAAATAGAAAAACAAAGTATATTTTTAAAGTTCAACATTTAAAAATAAGTTTTCTGAGTCTTAAATACCCGAGAAATTCTTCTCATATCCAGGTACAAAAATTACAGACTACAATCAAAGCTACACAAAGTTCTATATTACAAATAATTACATTTTATATCTTAAACACAGGCATCATTTATACTACTATCTTATTATTTACGAGGTACAATGTCAGGAATGCATGTTTACCCTTTCTTATCCTTGTGCACATGTTACAAGAGATCATTTTATCACTATAACGAGCTTCAAGACTTTTCTATCAGTTCAATGGAACCTAATCAACTTTGATATTCAAGTCAGTCTTATGAGTTCTTGGCTGCGGCGTATCATCATCATCTTCGTGATACGCTTTGTACGCATACATAAATATTATAACATGTATCATAATAACGGAAGCCACCACTCCCCACACTGAACTAGTGAAACTTTCTACGTGGAATTCTCGTTCCAAGATGTACTTCGTTCCAGAGTACGCGAGGAATGGCAATGTGAACATGGCCATACTATAGAGAAACAACGTTAACAGCGCTTTGACAGTTTGTGAACCATCGTCTGGGTTGGATCTCCCACCAGAATCCATTTTAAATTAAAACTCTTGAGATGAACGCTTAACCAGAACGTGAAACCTGCAAAGGAAAGAAAATAAGATTTAAGGTTAAAAAATTACCTTTCGGTTTGTCTTCATCAGCATTAACATTTGCATCTATATTTTTCAAGCAATCCCGCAGACGATCTTCATAGCTTTTAATAATTTGTCCAGGTTTACTAGATTCGGGTACACGCTCTTTTCCCCATAATAATTCCGCAATCAAGATTTTGGCTAACCAGGGATCTAACCGATTATTTTCCTCAAGTATTTGACTATGCTCAATGATTAAGTTCAGTTCCTGTCCATGCTGAAGAGTTTGAACGACCAGAGCATAAAGGCCTTTTAAGTTCTGCAAAAGGAAAAAAGCAAACAACCTACTGTTACAACCTAGAGAAATATAACAAGTATTCAATTTATTTATTCACTGTCAAAAAAAATATGCCGTTAACACATAGTAAATATGGGTAAAGTTTATTTTTATAATGGTGCGACTTGGCAAGTGAATAAGTAGTCATATATCATTGTGTATGTGTGCAACTTGCGCCATTACAAGGAGCAGCTATTCGAAATTCTGATGTTCTCACTGTCGTTCAACGCTTCACTGTGTGTACAGTTAGTCGGTCACACGGCACACATACACGTCACAGTCAGTCCTGACATATGGGATGAACATGTTATGTCCTACAGTTAGGGTTAAACTTACGCTAGTTGCGAAAGACATTCTGATTTTGCGAGAAAAAAAAAACTTCATGGTATTTTCGTAGAAATGCTAAAGAGAATCTATGAGAGAGGTAGAGATTTTCAAGGAGTGAGACAGCACTTTTTAACTCTTCTTGAAACTGTTTTGCGAAACCAGCATTTGACCACATCACGTGAAGTCCAGTTTCTATTCTTTTCCTTA
>JAGDQP010043403.1:0-16229 GCA_022664845.1 Lepisma saccharinum | reverse complement strand
ATCCATCCGGTGGCTCCAGACACTGGCGGCGTATCCGACTAAAGATCTTATGATGACATCATGGTACAGCTTAACAATTTTTATCGGTATCCTTAGTTCTTTTGTCGCAATGTTTACTAGTTTATGTGCGATTTTGATTGCTTTGCTTGATATCAATTCGGTGTGTTTTCTGAAGTTTAACTTTTCGTCAAGTGTTATTCCTAAATATTTAAAAGTTTGTACTCTCTTAATTGTTTTATTATTAATTTTGATTATAGGTCCTCTGTTAAGATTAAGTTTTCCTTTAAATAGTACAAATTTTGTTTTCTCTGCTGAGACTGTTAATTTATTATTACTGCACCATGACGCTATTTCTCTTGTGACGGCGTTAGATTTCCTTTCTATCTCCAATCTGCTGTTTCCTTTTATTACCACCGCCAGGTCGTCCGCAAACCCTACCACCCGTTCTACCTCTTGTAGTTCATTAAGCATCTCGAGACATGGCTGGAAGGCTAGGTCCCAGAAGATCGGCCCCAGAACCGACCCCTGAGGACATCCTCTTGTCGGTCTTTTGCCCACAACTCCATCGGCCGTACTCACTTCTATTCTTCTATTACAAAAATAGTCTTTAATCACTTTCCAAATTTTTGTGTGAATTTTTAGTTTTTTTATCTCTCTCATTAGAGCTGGCCACCACAGGTTGTCGAACGCCCCCGCTATGTCAAAGAATATTCCTATAGTATATTTACACTCGTCATTATTAAGTTGCTGAATTTTGTTACAGAGCTCGTTGATGGCGTCTTCAGTAGATTTATTTTTCCTAAAACCAAATTGTAAATTGCATTCATTAATATTTATCCTTTTATTATTTATCTTCGCTGCGATTACTTTTTCGAATATTTTACTTACGACGTTTAACAGGCAGATAGGTCTATATGACTTAGGGTTTGTTCTATCCTTATCCTCGCCTTTCAGGAGTATAACCAGCTTTGCCTTCTTCCACGTGTTTGGGAAGATTCCTTGTTCTAAGCATTCGCGGAAAAGTCTTACGAGGTATGGAGTCCAGATATCTTTGTTTTCTTTATAGATTTCGCTCTTTATCTGGGCCTGGGGCCTTTCCATTTTTAAGACTTTTTATAGCTTGTTCAACGTCCCAGTTTGTAACGTTGAGCTCTTCATTATTTTCTTCCTCTCGCTCGGGGTTATAGGTCATGGATGCTTCCCTCGTGAGTGTATTCTGCTCATTATCCTCATTTTCTAAATCATCGGGGAACAATTTTGCTAAGAGTAACTCTGTAGTATCCTTCCAGCTGGTGGTAAACTGCCCATTATCGTTTTTCAAGGTGTTTAGGGTGCCCCTCGTCTTTATTTTACTCATCACAATCTTGTAGGGTGTTCCCCATGGGTCTAGACTAAGATTATCCTCTACGAATTTGTTCCAGGTTCTTTTTTTGTGTTCGCGTAGCTCTTTCTCGAATTGTTGTTTGATTTCCCTATACTTGTTTAGTCTGCTTTGCCTCAACTCGTGGTCTCCAGCCGCTCTGTAACTTCTTCTAGCTGCTTTTGTTTTTCTTTTTAGTTTATCTAATGCCGCTGTCCAATACGTTTTCTTCTTTTTAGTTCCACCTTTTTTATTTGGGATGGCTTCTTCGATGGGTTTCTTTGTGACCAGCTCTAGTTTCTCCGTCAAGTTATGAATATTACAGTTTATGTCAATCTGTGGCAAGTGTAGTTTGTTATTAAATTTTTTCCAGTTTATTTTGTTTACATTATATTTAAATGCCGTTTTGTCTTCTTCACCCTCATCACGATCTTGTTGTTTTAGATTTTTTGTTAAATCCGATTGCGTTATGGGAACTCGTTGTTGCATCTTCCACGACTCTCCAATCCGTTAAGTCATTATACACGTTTCCCCCGGACAAGGTTACATCGATATTTGACTCCGCCCCAGCCCTACCCCTAAATGTCGGCGGTTGCCCTTCTCTATTGTGGATGTTTAGGTTAAACTGTTGGATCATCTCTTCGAACATTTCTCCATTACCGTCAGATCCGGGGCAGTGTCACAGCGGGGACTTTGCCATGCCATGACATGACAAACTGTCTATAGACGCTGTTCAGTCGAAAAGTCTCATTTCTTCTTTCAAAAAGCTTGTCTACCAGCTTGAGCAGGTCGCCTGGGTCCGAAGTAATTCCATCTGATTTTAGATTAATTCTGTCTACCTCTTCAATTATCGGGAAGGTGATGCTTTTCCCTTGTGGGTGTATGTTCCTTATAATGACTCTCATTGCAGCCGTCAGAGTGTTGGTCTCCTCAAGTCTCGACAGGTTATAGTCCAGTTGCAGGGTGGTGTACAGACTTCTGGGGTGAGATGCAATCATCTTCGTTTCTTGGTCCGTCAGCTCTCTCTCCCCTAGGTCAGGCATGTTCTGAGTAGTGTCTATTCCGTCTAATGTTTCCTTTTTCGGTATTTCTTCGACTGCAGCATCGCTCCTATATTCCTTTACTTTACCTATTCTTTTGTAAAACCTCGGGATCCAGAATTTCCAGCTCTTCTTCTTCCTGTACGTCCTTTCCTTTTCGGGTATAGTCTGCTTGTCCTCCCCGCTTTCTCCCGAGTCGTCATTCGAATCCGCTGTCTGTTCCTGTTTTCCCTCTGTTCTACCCTCGTTTCTGTTTTCCACTATATTTTCCTTGTTTATTTGATTTTGTTCTTCTAGATTTCTGATGTCTTCCAAATTACCTTTTATTGTCTCAAAGAGTAATTGGTCATTTATTACCATCTCGAATCCGATGTTTTGGATTTTGTTTTCCCACCTCTTCATAATCTTTAAGTCTTCCTTTGGGGTAGCTTTCCAAAGGCCCATTCCTATGACTGGGATTGTTATCTTCTTTCTTTTTGATCCTTGCATTGTTGACAGCAGATCCATAAGAAGATCTAGGTCCGCGAGAAAGTTTTGCTTCGAAGACTTAATATGCAGTACTCTGCAACCATATCTGTTTTCACTAAAAAAGATTTCCAAAAACTCCCTCTCGTACTCATCCAGGTCAAAGCCATGTGACAGGGCAACTACCTGGGCGAACCCTCTCGGGAAAGTTGCTAGTTCCGGGTTTACAAAGTGCAAAACTAATTGGTTTCTATCATCTAGGTGAATATGTCGTAATTTTTCTTTTAAGTATTTGTCCGTATCAATAGCGTTACTATTTATAATCCAATTGTTAAACATATCTATTTTCTTATTGTTGTTAAATTCTGCCAATCTTTCTGTACTCCTTTTCTGTCTGCAAGGGGGGTTTCTTCTTTTGTGTTTTTTCTCCTCTCCTTCCGCTGATGTTTGGTTAGGGTCCATAATCGAACTTTTCTATTGTGCGTTGGAGTTGCATCTTATATTGAGGACACTCCTGTTGTGTTTTTACCCCGCACTTCTTCCCTTTTTTATGACATGGTATACATACTTTATTTTTGTTTTTGTCCGGACATTCTAGTTTTTTATGGCCCTTTTCGCCACAATGGCCGCATCTTTCATCATCTCTGCAGTTCCGCGCGATATGCCCGTAATCTTTACACTTCATAAAAACCGTGACTACTAAGTAGTCCTTGACATTTGTAGCTTCATATCCAATGTATATTTTTGGTCTACGGAGTAGGATTTCCCTCACCGATCGAGGGACCTCGATTACCAAGTGGTATCTGTCCCTGTCCCTCGGTCCCGTCTTGAATCTTGTTTTTATCAATTGCTTCTGTTCTTCCGTTATTTCTGGTAAGTTCCTCTCTATTAGTTCTTCTAATACCTCTTTCTCTTGTAGTTCCACTGGGATTCCGTAGACGATCATCAGCGGATTCTTCTTTTCCACTCTACTTATTGATTCGAAGCTTCTGCCAATTCCCGGGTGGTTGATCAGCTTCTCCTCATCTTGTGTGGTCGCCATCTGCAATACTAGGGCAGTTCTTGTTTGCACCATTTGGAAATTAATTTTATCATTTCTTCCAATAGTCCTTGTTAGCCTCATTCTTATGTCTTTTATCGATTCACCATCCTTCGGTTTTATTAGTATGGTAGGTTTTGGTTGTCTTTTGTTGGCTTCTATTATTTTTGTTTTCTCCGGCATTTCTTCTCTCTTCTTCAGCATGTCCGCAAACGTTGGTACGACCGCTGCTGTTGTTTTTGTTGTTTCATTCTTGAGGCTTCCATTCTCTCTGTACAATTTTTTTATTTCTTCCTCCAATTGAGTTATTTTTTCTTCTACATCCAATCTTCTATGTTCATTTTGTTGACTAATAATTTCTAATTCCTTTATCCTAATGGCTCCGTCGATAGCCTGTTGTTTCTCTTTCTTCAATTTCCTTTCCAGATTTTCGATCTCATTCTCTCTCTCCTCCACTTTAGTTTGCCACCTCACCAATTTGAGTTCCTCTCCTCTTAATCTGTCATTTTCTTTGCTAAGTTTGTTGTTGTTTCTCTCAAGTTCTTCTATCTTTCCTTCCAGGTAAGCAAGACGTATCCTTAGCTCTGTTGTTTGTTCCTGATCCTTGTGTCTTTTGCTCGCTTCTTCTTCCTCCGGTGTTCTTACTCTCTTCTTTCTTGTTTCTGGGTCTTCTGTCGTAGTTGGTGTTCCAATCTCTTGGACGTCCATCGCCTCCCCACGGGACAGGCTCGATTTCCTTACCCTTCTTAACTCCATCGAAGTTTCTGATGCCTTATTTGCCTCTTCCCATTCGGCATTTACTTCTGCTACTATCTTGTCCTCCAGTTCTTTGTCCTCTTTGGATGATCTTGATTTATTTGCATTTATTTCTTTTTTTTTAATCTTTTCTGACCACTTCAGCTTATATGGATTAGTTGCTGATATTTCCTTCCCGTCCGAATTTCGAAAGTTTCTCCACTCGGTTTCGAGCTTTTTCATTCCGGATTTATTTATGTCCGTGTATTCCATTATGGCTCCCATCGACAGCCTTCTTTTTGATCTATCTGTCATATCCGAGTTCACAAATTCGTAACCGTACACGCACTGGGTCCTTTCCTAATACTTACTATTGTGAGTGTCAGCAACAACATTCCCGGAGACGCAGTTCAGAGAGCACGAGACCCAGGAGGCCGTAGCGCCCGATGCCTCCTTGAACACGATAAAATTTAAGACATATAAGACAAAGGGATTTGAGACATGACTCGCATTTCAACTTTTAGGGTTTTACATGTTTATTTTCTGTCGCCATATGTTTACCTTCTCTATCGCCTTTCGATCTAGGATCTGGCTTTGGTCAGAACACCCACTTAAATATTTGCTAAAAAATGCTTTCATCTCGTTCTAATGAGCAGTAAATACAGGAAGGGCAGATGAGGCTACGTTGCCTATTTGTTTAATATGGAAAAAAGATTTAATGCGAACGATAAATCTAAAGCTGGTACAGGGAGAGGACGTTTATAGAACTGAAGTTGCTTTATTTATATTCATAGTATGGTATTTCCTTAACGAACATTTTTAAACCTTCAAGCGGACGGAACTGTTTATAAGTGTCCATTTAGCGGCGTTAGTAATTGTGAAATTTGAATCCTTTAATTATAAGAATTTACGCTAACACAACAGCTAAAGTGAAACTGATTTAAGATGTAAACCCACCAACCTATTCGTATAGTATTCGTACAGTGGATCTGTACAACCCATGGGCAAATCCGGGATCAAAATCAACTTTAGATTTGGATCACTGAGATTTGGTGGCGTTCACCGTCTCGATATAAAGGGAGATTGTATTAGAAGTCTCGTTATAACTAAGGCTGGCGCCTAAGCTCAAAACCGATAGTGAGAAAATAAGTGCAATTGTGGATCATTGACTATGTGGAGATAATTAAAACCTTTTCATACGTGATTGTGGAGTCGCTATACAACGTACGCTCGAGCCTGAGCGCAAAGCCGGTAGAGAAACTGACTTCATACTGCACTACATTTACAGTATCATTTCAGATTTAGTGGCATTCCCAGGCTTTTCATACGTTATTTTGTAATATATTCACTTGCTTTATAACACACTCTAAGCCCTGAGCCCGAAACAGGTAGAGAGAAACTGACTTCAGATTAGAATACATGACTATTTGAAGCCGTCATACTTTTTAACCTTTACTTGGATTATATTCAGTTACCTTGGAACACAGCACAGTAGTTACTGTGAGCAACTTTGTTGTAACACTTTGAAATTGGTTTTGACCATAGTTACTGGATTTGTGTAATTGTAGTTAGCTCGCCCCTCTCTTGCCAGCTAATGGGAGAGTATTGGAAATTATTTTTTGCAGACTTAAGCGAAGGTTATTCGGGAATGTTCATAAATGTCGGAGTTTAGTTTTGATAGATATTTTAATCAAAGTGCAATAATTGGATAAATTATTGAATAAATCGAAGATTTTATAAGCCTCATGTTGCCGCCCGTAGCCGCAAAACCCGGTATGAAACCGCCCGTTGCCGTCGCCGCCAAAACCCCGGTATAAAGCGCCGATCGCGAAAATCATAGAACGTTTCGTGGAAGATTACATTTTAAGTAGTATATGGATTTTTCTCGAGGAATTAGATTTATTTTTGAATGGGAATCATATTATTTTAAACAGAGAATGGTCATACATTCGCCGTCATCGCGAAACACACAGTTGATGTACCTTATTTCTGGCAATGTTCGTTGGATACTATTTAACCCTATCGTGTTTTCATGCTTGAGATATGGCAAACTGCGCATGCGCAAAGGTGTTTCTTTGAAATTGGTCGACGCGAAGTTTCTACTTGTTTTGCACATGTGCTGCTAAGAAGAAGGGAACAGGTTGTTTGAGGCTCGGATCGTGTATGGACACGCTCCGGCATTTGCCAGAATTTTAGTGTGAAGGTGTTTGTTTATTTTTTTGTTGTATCGCAGCTGTACTGCTCAGGAGGAGGGAACAAGATTCTCATGTCCCCCGTTTGATTGACAGCGGCGCCAGTTGAATGACATTTTTAATACTTTAACATAGGTCGACGCGAAGCAAGAGAGAAATATTCTTTGATGCTTTATTCAAGAAAGAACATACTGTTTTGCAGCTGCGGTGCTCTGAAGAAGGGAGTGTGTTATGACAAGCTATTTTTTTACACAATGCGATCATTTGAGTTGAATATGATATTCATGCAGGTGTTTACAGAAGCAGTTGAAACTTGTTACTTACAAAATAGGTCATGTCGTGCAAACTTAATTTACTTTTAAATTTTTGTGCACATTTGTGCTGTGATTATGATATTAGACACTAGTAAAAATATCATGCATTTTACGAAGATCGGAGTGTGGATGAAGACGATGGACCGTCGGCGGAAAATGAAGGCTTATCTTATGGTATGTTTCGCAGTGTATCAACCTCAAGTTTAGAGGTAGAATTTAATTCAGACAGTGATGAAGAATATTATATTTCTAGTGCTGAGGAAACTGATAGTGTTGTACAGGGCATTGAAGTGTCATCTACCACTATGTGTTCTAGTGAAATTGAAAATCCATGCGGATGTGTGAATTATACGATTGATGACAAATTTATTTTAGAAGCTACCGAAAATTGGAAATATAAAAACAATCGTCACTTATTGTGTGCTGAATGTTTCTATAATGTTCGCAATTGCCACAGACATCGTTGTGTTACACGATCTATAGATGAAGAAACATCTGAGGAGACGTACATATAGACTAATAATGGATGCTGTGAATTTTTTCATATTTATCATGTCTATCTTTCAAAACATGTACATTTTAAGTGTTGAATTTTGAATGTTTTCTTCGCAATTACTTTTAGTCAGAGGGGTTCAAGTAAAGACAAAATTAATTGAGAAAGACGTTACTGCAGAACCAGATTATAAGGAGAGGCATATATAGACTGATAATAAATATTGTAATTTGTTTCATATTTCTTACGTATATTTTTTAAATTATGTGCATTTTGATAATGTTGAATTATTTGAGGAATTTCCTTGCAATTTACTTTTACTCCGACTGGATGAAGTAAAATTTTAACTTTACTTTTCAGAACTCTGAATAAGTGAACTCATAAAAGTGTTTACAGGAAATATATAAATAATTAGTGTTTATATGATTGTGCACAATACCTACCATTTGCCTTAAACTACCTTGATTTTATTCTTTACTTAGATTTTAAAAGTATTCAGTAGACCATGAGTGATATTTCAGTATTGTTTTATGCTAGATACAAGTTGAATCTTGTTCTTTACGTAGCTGTTCAGTAACCTAGTTAAAAATTAAAGCTTCAGTCTTGTTGTAACCATGGAACAGAACGGCAGTAAAAATACCATTGTTAACTTACCATTTTCTTTGCCTGCGAAACCTTCCTGCGAATGTCGATGAAAGTGGGTTGATCAACCTTGAATACTAAAATCAATTCGTAATTGGAACACTAAAGACATTCTGCTTTGTTCCGCATGTGCATTTTGGAACAAGGATAATAGTGAACATGAGTGTATGGGATATTTGATACGTGGAACATCATTAAGTGAAGAGAACCGTCTTCAGTTTTTGAATGATAGTGTTTATCTTGTGTTATTAAATCTAAAGAATATAGATTAGATACTTAATTGTTATGTAAATACTCATCCTGGATCTAATCATTTAAAAGCTAACTTTGAATATGGAGTTCGTTTTCCATTGAAAATAAAATAGTGGAACTACGTGAAGAATTACTCATTAAGGACAAATTTGGTGCACGTGACGAGAAAGATTATAATTGACCACTTGCAAACTCTTGTGAAAGTTGTATTTTCATTTTACTGGTAGTTGAAGATGAGTTACCAAAGTTTGATATATTACATTAAAAGACATATTTATTATTACATATGAACAAACTCAACATGCTGTTCTGTTATTATCGAAATTTAAAGGTGAAGTTAATGATGTAACTAATACTTTTACCCCGTATAAAAGTGAAAGCGCCTTTTCATTGGACAGTGAAAAGTAAGAAGCTGATTGGTTTCCATCAGTAGCTGCAGGAATAGACTTGTAGCAGCAGCAGGTTAACCAGTCTCAGTTTATCATGTCTTTGCAAAGCTTATTGTGGTGTGATGAAAGTTACTCATCAGTTTTGTTTGTGCGGTGCAGGAAGAAGAACCTTAGCTTTGGTGCATATTGAAAATAGGTCTCCTAGTCCTTCGTTAGTGACTAGTTTTGATTGTTCTATTGAATCTTCAGTGACTGTGAACAGTGGTTCCCAGAGTGAATCAAACTGTTTTTTCAAAACCTGTTGAAAGTGGTTTACATAGTGCAGAAAATATTATTGAATCAAACTTTGTTTTCTCTGATGGTGATTTCCAGAATGAATGTTCACTAACTTTGAAAAATTCTTCTGAATTACACCATCATGCCGCTGAAACTGTTTCTTGTGAAAGTGATGGAAAGCCTGATATTCCGTCTTGTGAGTGCGGAATTAATGTTATTGAAGAGCTTTTTATTTGGAACGCCATAGAAAATTTTAATTGTCTTATTAGGGTTACATGCGTTGGACCAACACGGCGTTTGACCAACACGGCCTTGGACCAACACGGCGTTGAACCAACACGGCGTTGGACCAACACGAAACCATCACGGCGTAGGACCAACACGGCGTTCGACCAACTATATTAACCGGCATACGACCAACACGGTAAAATACAAATCTTGATAATACTGAAATAATTATGTAATAATGATTTATGTAAAAAACTATAGCATGGAGTGGCACTGGGGTAAAGCCAACACGGTGTTAAACAAACAAGGCATTGAGCCAACACGGCGTTTGACCAACACGGCGTTAAACCAACAAGGCATTGAACCAACACGGAGTTCGACCAACACAAATTTTTGCCCTGGGGTGTTGGTCGTACGCAGGTTCTTGATGCTTGAGATGCTGTTGTTCGTACGAAGTGTTGGTCCAACACCGCATCCCCGTCTTATTACACCTATGATTTGTGCTGAAGGTTTCCACAATATTAATAACCAGTTAGCACACGCTTGTCTCAGTTGGGAGTTGAATTAACTTGAACGTAGTGAATTTTTAAATGGTCGTGCTTGGAACGAGTGTTTAAACCTAGTAATTTTATGGAAATATATAACGCTAATTTACCAAAACATGAAACTTCGGGTAAATTTAGAATAGTGACTTTTGAAAGTGGATTGCAAAACTTACTTGAACGTAAAGTGGAAGAGGTAAGAGATAAACTAATTTCAAAAATATATATTATACGGTCCTGAAAACACGGACTTTGTTATTTGAACTGCTAATGTGAAAAGTGATGGAGTGTACTTTTAGCAATGCTTTATTTTAGACTCATGAATATTTGAAACAGTAAAAACTTATTTACAACAAAATCCAATTCCCTGTAGCGGATATACATTAAACATAATTCACTAGTGTATATATCAGTGCAGTACTGGATCTGTTATATCGAAACATCTAATGAATCATGTAAATGATCATAAAACATTTACTAATTATTATGACATTTATAAGAAACAAGGATATTTAACTATTTCAGTGAATATGTTTTTTAAAAAATGTAGAATTTCTTTTTCAAGATATAGAATTGATTCCACAACTAATTCCAACAATCATTGAACAACAATTTTCTCCAGTAAAACTTTAGTTTGTTGAAGGGAATATATTATTGATATGCAAGGTTTTAAAATCTCATCCCTTATGTTTAACGTGTTCAAATTTTTCAAATAAAAATTTGCTGAGTATTTAAATGCGAAATAATAAAAATTTCAATTGATGCTACGTTAATGTTTCATTGTATGGTAAAACTTCCATGTGAAATGGTAAAATTAGCAATAGGCTATCAAAAAAGTGTGAATGTTTAACCGAAAATTTTAATGGATTATCATGGGATACTTCAAATGGTTATTGTATAACTAATACTCGAAGAATAATTTCAAAACTCTGCGAAGTTGATCCAATATTCTTTCGTAAAGACACTGAAAAGTTCAATGGATTCAAAAATTATTTCAAGTAAAGAATGTAAAAGACGTAAATGATGAAGGTTGTCCTTCGCTTCCTTAATTAAATATTAATGTTAATGTAAGGTGTTGTATTTACCATATACCTAAGCAATTGAACGGTTGCGCTGTAAGAAACTGTATGCGACTTCAATACTGGTTAAACTTGCAGAGTTCAAAAGTTGTGGAAAATTTGTTCAAGATAAAATTGTAATTTTCTTATTGTATATAAACCATTATATTACTACTTTCACGAGTATGAAATAAATTTGTGAAAATTATAAAAAATCTGATTTTATTTACCCATTAAATGATAATAGTTTAAGAAAAAATATTTATGAATAAAATATATAAATGAGTTTTCAGGAAAACTTGAATACTTTGATTTTAAAAAATAGTAAAGATGGAATGTTTCTATTATAAAGGAAACGTTAAGTAAAATACTTTTGTTTAGTAATAAATAACTTACAGAAGTAAAAATAATTTAAAACAATTTTTTTTCTTTTTCGTTAAAGTAAATAATTTCTTTGAAGTAAAATTACTATCATAAACTTCAATTTTTAACTAAAATAATATTTTGTAAAATACATAATGCTTTTTATTAAACTTATTAACTAAAATATTATTTTGTAAAATACATAATGCTTTTTATTGAATTTTGAACAAAATATTATTTTGTAAAATACATAATGCTTTTCATTAAACATTTTTAACTAAATATTTTATAAAATAGAGTATACATGTTATTAAACATTTCTTCAAAACATTTTCTAACTATTAACTTACATAAAAATTTCTTTAAATAAAATTTCTTTCATCAGCTTTAAGTGCAAAAAAATGCTTACAAAAATTTATTCAAATAAAATTTCTTTCAAAAACTTTAAGAGAAAAATAACTTAAAATAAATTTCGTTGAAGTAAAAATTTAAAAGAACTTTTTTGTTTAACTTAAATATTTTTGTAAAATAATAATTTGTAAAATATTTTACACATTTTATTAAACATTAGTTTAACTAAAATATTATTTTGTAAAATACATTGTACTTTATTAAACTTTTGTTTAAGTAAAATATTTCATTAAAATATTTCCTAATTATTTAATTACATACAAATTTCTTCAAATAAAATTTCTTTCATAAACTTTAAGTGAAAAATAAATAACTTACAAAAAATTCCGCTGAAGTAAAAATTTAAAACAACTTTTTTATTTAACTAAAATATTTCTTGAAAAATATTAATTTGTAAAATACAATATATTTTTTATTGAACTTTTGTTTAACTAAAATATTATTTTCCAAAATACATTATAGCTTATATTAAACTTTTGTTTAAGTAAAATATGTTCTAATTATTAATATACATAAAAGAATTCTTCAAATAAAATTATTTTCATACATTTTAGGTGAAAAATAAATAACTTTGTTGAAAATTCAATGGTGAAAAGAAAATAAGTTATATTATGTTTTGTTTAATTATATTCAATAAAGTAAACTGCAAAATTAATTTACACAAAAGCAAAATTTTGCAGTTCAAAACTTTAAAAAGCAAAAACTTTTTAAGCGAAAACAAATAAGTCTCAGAAAGAAAATAAACGAAATAAAAATTTGGATAAGTAAAAATCTTATAGTATTTATTAAACTTGAAAATTTTATTTTCACAAAACTAACTTTGGCTTGAAACTTTTAACAAGACAATAGTTTGTAAATATTAAAAACTCTCAAAGTAAAAATAAATTATGGAAAGAAACTTAGCAACATAAAATTTTGATAAAATTTTGATGAAGGAAAAAGGATTTACTATTAATTAAACTTGAAATGTTAATTACACAAAATAAAACTTTGTTTTGAAACTTTTAAGAATACCTTAGTAATTAATAAAATTGTTAAAATAATTTTAATACTTAGTTATAATTTTAGAAAAAGTATACTTAAAGATTGTTAGATTATAGAGCTACAACTTAGAAAAAATAATTTACACTCATTCATCATACTAACGCTCACCTTTATAAGATCATAATAATAATTAAGAGAATTGAAACAGGTTCTCTCACTTTAAACTTAGATCGGATAATTAATGTAACTTGGGGTTAAAGGAAAATGCACAAAATGAATAATATAATAATACAACTTAAATAAAAGAGAGATATACAATATACTTTATTTTCCTTATAAACATTAACATTTTACTGCTTAAAGAAGTATTTTGGTTTTACTTCACAAGTGCATATTTTTTCTAATATCACTTTAATGATTTCTTCGGATTAATTGATCACTGTATAATTCAATGCATCCAAGAATATTCTCCTTCTCTGTTACTCCGAATTCTGATAGCATATACTATATTGTTGAAACATACCTATTACTCGTTCTTCCATTAAAATACTATTTACTGTACGACTACGTAAAATTCTTCCTTCTTGGATTTTACATACATGAAACTGTTCTTGATGAAGTTTGAAGAAACATCCATCACATAATAACACATTCTGCAGATTCACAAGATACCATTCCTTTATAGCCATCCATAAACAATCGCCATCCACATAAGCAGAGTAACAATAACACCACTCTAAGTCAATTGTTGTATCCTCGTGAAAGGAAAAAATACTGATAACTTCTCTGACGACTATTGCTTGCTGTCCCTTATTAAAGGGATGAAAACTAACAAATTCATTTAATTCCATATCTTCATTTAATACTAACTTCTCATTTCCCACAAATGAATCTTCAATATTTAAGGCACTAGCATTACCACCAGTAGTAGTAGTAGTAGCAGTAGTAGTACCAGTCGAAATAAATAACATAAATCCTTCTATCTCTTTAAGACAAGTAACGGACTGTTCATTTTCTTCTATGGTATAAACAGCTATAACTTTTTTAATTTCCATGAATATCCTAAAATAAAAAGAAATAAAATCTTAAGTTAAGAATCATTACTTTAAATTTTAAGTTACAAAAATAGAATTATCTTATTTTGATTTTTTGTGATAACTCAAACATAATAAACTATTCTGTAAAACTTTCTAACATTGATTAAATTTTTAAACGTTAATTTTTAAAACGTTAATATTAAGTTGGAATTCTAAGTTAACAAGCGAAATCGTTATTTAAACTTTTTAAGAAGAAAGTTACTGAAGAAAGTTTCACTTCAATAGAAATAGAAATAGAAATAGAAAAATCAGTGTTTGTTTTATATTTTTAATACACAGATCAGGTATAAACTCATATTTTTTAATTAAACAAAGAATCAATACATGTATTTTGACTTGTTACTTTATTTTTCTCCCTCTGAAATGAGACAACGCGTAGCAAGATAAAATAAGTTGTATAGCATGTACCATGCTCATGAGGAGGGAAGAAGTTTTTTTACACGTGGAGGAAAGATATTTTTAAACAGAAGATTAACCTTTTATTTTACAAAGGACTTAACAAAGTAGCTTGCAGGTGCACGCGGAGCATGCTAGGACTTGATTTTTTAGGAATGTAGGTGTTCGGTGGAATGTAGGTCATAACGTTGACTGTGCTAAGACCTTGTATTTGCCCAGTTTTCCACTTTATCTTTATTGATTTTAGAATTATTTAGAACAAGTTCTGACTTGAAAACTTAAAATATTACTGTTCAGTTAGGTCAGTAGTAAACTAATTCACTTATCAAGCCACATACACTTTTTCGCAGATCCAAATGGTGAGGAATATTTGGCGGAAAAAGAATTTTCATCTCCAAATATTTGTAGTAGTGCTACGTTGTCAAGTTTAGAAGTGGTATTTATATGAGATACTGATGATGATTGTTCAGTTATAAATATGGAGGAAGATGAGGGGAACAATGAAACACCATGTTCTGCTATATCACATAGTGAATCTACGCCAAATGTAGAACTGGATTTTATTTCGGACAGAGAAGATGAGATTTGCGATATTAGTGATGATGAAAGTAAAGATATTAAATCTAGATATAGTGCACTCTGTCGTCCTCCATGTGTAAAAGGAGCTTATATGCTTGTCAATGAGCTAATAATATAATTCATGAACAGTGTATTTACAAAGAAATTGATATTGAGGAAAAAAGTTTTTCTCTCATTTGTGAAAGCTGTTTTTATAAAATTCCTAATCAAAGCACTCATGACTGTGTCATTCGTTCTGTAGCTGAAGAAAATTGTTTGACGAGGCGTACATGGTGCGTGTTGATGGATCCTATTGAACTTCTAGAAATTCATTATGTTCATATACTAAAACATAAATATTTTGATAATATCGAGATTTTTAAATATACTTTGCATGCCTTACTTATAGTTAAAGTGGAGGATGTCAAAGAAAAACTAATTACAAAAGATATTAATGCTGAACCTGATAGGGAATAATTGTAAACAATTAAAACTGAGTGACTCTTTGAAGAAATTTGAAGTTGCTGAAAAAGTATAAGTGCATCTTTACTTGAACGTGTGAAAGAATAAAGTAGTGTAACATTTCAAATTTTTTCTTTGTAGAAACTTGAAATTTCTAAACCCCTCTCTATGTATATTTTCATTCATAAAAGTTTACTATATCCTTCAGATTGAAATAAAAAGAAAGTGAATATCAAAAGATCTTACCCATTAGTGAATTGAAAAAATAATATTAATGAAATCCTGGAAATCATATAGAATATGTAGTATAAAGATTAAAATTATTCCACAATATTTTAAAGGTAATAACTTTATACTCAAGTTTAAGAAACTTTCTATAATTATTTGTAATAAAAATAAAGTAAGGTGATCTATAAATATAAACCATGAAATTACTTCCAAAACTATCACACATATTCTACTAAAAAATAATACATTCATATATATCATTCGGAATAACTTTGAAAACTGTTACAAGAGAGAAAATACGGATATTGAAAATATATAGTACTATGAGGTAAAATTTTAAGAGATAATTATATTTTCATAAATACACTTTTATATTCCTACATCTTTAAAATTGCACGTAAAACGTCCCCAACCTACGATTCCAAAAGAGAATCACACAGACAAATAGGGTCGCCAGGAGCCTAGAGTACCCACGCAACGCATCTAACCTAACCTCCAGCTCCAAACATTTTCTACACCTCAGACAAGCGGCGCAGAAATGCCTTCCACATTTAAGAATATCTGGGAAAGCGGATTCCAGATCCTTGTGATCGCTGTAAAAAATTAATTTAGATCGAAGGAGGAAATACCGGTAAGGCGACACCTCCAATCTTTTAAATAGATCGTCAGTTTATACTACGAACTACCAGCTGGTTCAGATTAGCG
>JAGDQP010043402.1:0-16229 GCA_022664845.1 Lepisma saccharinum | reverse complement strand
TATGTGGCAATCAGATTTGAGCGACAACTTGTGGGACCTTCCCTTGTTAGTATATAATGTGAGTATCCAATTATACTGTATTAAACTTTCATTCTACATGATATAGGTGGCTTGCATGCTCTACTGTAAGTATTTCCTGATCACCTTCAAATTGTATGATCGAATACTGTTACTCTATCGATACAAAGTGTTTCACAAATATGATTTAATGCTTTTCTTTTATGTGTGTCTTTGCAAATACGCAAGCGTCTTATTAGTATTTCTCCTGGTGAAAGTTAGTATCCCCATCAATCGCCTTTGCAATAAAGACATAGTGACTCTGTACTTTAACAATTTAGTAACCATGAGCGGAATGCGAGACAATGTTCCTGGCAGCAAAAGATGGAATCTTTCTCTTTATGCACTGTCTCTCCATCCCTCGGGAAAGGAAGATTGATATAGGAACAACAGCTGAAGCGAGTTGAACGTATGAATGGGAAGATGTGAATACTATCGATTTATAGTCATGCCATCTTCGGGTAGGGCGGTGTACTAGAACCTCAAATAAACACGTTCCAATTTTGTATCGACAGAATTCAGTTCGGTCAGTGTGTTGACAAGGATTAGAAAGTGTACAAAAAACCTATGCGGAAAGCACGCGTCCACTCCCGCATAAAGCTCACACCACACCAAAGCACCAGAAGTAGGACCATGGTAGGATCGCTGATCTTTGGGGTTGTGGTTCCTTGAAGATGTTTGAGTGACATTTAGATTATTTGTATTTACTATATATTCTACAGCACAATCCACTAACAAACATCACTAATGTCAACACATTATAAGATATGCTGCTTCCTGATGTCGAAATATTGACAGAGATGAAAGAACAATTTCCTACTTTCATTTCCCAAAGACAAAGATATCCATTATGAACGGTTGTTGAGTGGGTAGATTGTGCTGCCATCTTTTGAGAGTAGTAAGCGAAACGTTGATGCACAAAGTGCCCGCCCGGTCGCAAGGGGTCACTACTATACAATTATCGTTCTCAGCACAAACTATTGCGGCTTATGAGACCTGGCGATCCTATACTCTCTAATCCTTGCCTCGGGCTTAACATATCCGTTATCCATTTCTCCCCTTCCACTACACTCTCTCTCCCACCCCCACACAGAAACCTTACAATAGTGGTCAAGGGAAATGCACGTTTTTCTATACATGTGTTATACTGTCAAGTGTCAAACACCACTACCCCTTCTTTATCCTCCTTGCTCTCTCGCTCCCTTTCTTCTCTCCTTTCCTTCTTTGGTTTTGTAGGAAAGGAACTACATCTAAAGCTGCAGGTTCTAAATCTTTTCCTTTTCCTTATCCATAATCACTAAACTCCAGCAGTTCCAATAAAATGTCAATTCTTGTAGTCCCTAGAAGTAACGATTTTCACCATGCAGAAAGGAGCAACAGACTAGGACGTTGCAAATTTAAACTCTAAAAACTGCGCATGCAAATGTTCGTTCGTTACCAACGAAAACAGACGAACCTCAAATGACCATTATCGCACAACAGATTAACGTATTCATAGTGACGGAATCGTGGCTTGATCAATCATCAGCTTCTGACTTGTTTCATATTATTAGTTATACAATAATTCGTAAACACAGAATTAGCACAAAATGTGGAGGAATGCTTGCATCCGCTCGAGATGATCTTAAGGTTCATATACGTAGTGTGTGTAAATGTGATGATCAAATTGAATTTCTTAGCATTATTATTAAAGTTAATGCGATAAAGCTAGGTATACTGGCATTTTACAGAGGTCCTGACGTCTAATTTACAAAGTTATCGATATTAAATTAGGTGATCAGAAACCTCTACCCACAAGTAAACAACTTGTTAGTACTCTGTGATGCCAATTGCCACCAATTACGACCTTATCTTCGTGAAACAGTCTTTCTAAATAATATACTTGAAACTTACATTCTATTTCAGATAGCAAGGAAATTAACTCGGGTTACAGACAAAAGGAATCACTTATCGACCTAATTATTATGTTATTGTAAAAAGCGAGCAGAGTCACTTTTTTGTGGTTTAGAGTTATTGCTTGTTTCAGGCTCTATGGGGGTAAATGCATGTTTTACATCACAAATTGTCCTGATTCAACTACCAGAACAGGGCGAAACAAGGGTGTGTTATACTATACTTCATATCCTTACTGTTTAGGAGAAGATCAGTTTTTCTTTCATCTTTCTTGAAACTTAATAAATGTGACTCGTGTTCCTATTCAGATATGGATATTATCAACAATTTTGGAGTAAATTCTTCAATAGGCAACGCCGATCACTGTCTTGTACATTTATGTTTAAATATACGCGTACCGGAGAAAAGTACAATGAAAAGTACGCACCGGAATTTCTTTGCAGTTGACGAAAATAAATTCTACAAAAGCGCACGGAGCATCAATTGGAATGTAATTCGAAAACTTCAATACGTTAGATGAGAAAGTTGATTTTTCTGCAGAATTCACTAGCCAACATCTTTGACAAACACGCGCCTGCTCGTACAGCTAAATAACCAGGTAATGATTACCCTTCCGATCGAGCAATACAAATCTGCTAATGAAATTGAGAGATGGAGCTTTCAAGAAATACAAACGAACCAAATCATAATTACACATAAAAGCGACTGCGTATCTGTCATCAGGCAGGAGAAAAGAGCATATATATGTATATATATTTATTTATTTTCATTAAATTAACAATAACCCAAATCCTAAATGCGTATAGAATAAATTGCGCGAACTTATACTCGGTAAAAGTAAAGTAGTACACACCGTCTATGATGCTCTACTAGATCATGATGTAGTCATTAATCATTTTGCTTTTGTATCAGTGGATAACATTGTATCAATGGATAACAACTCTCTTCGTGAAATAATAAATTATTTTAGTGCTCATTGTAAGGATAATATAAATAATAGTTTTTCTCTAAAACTCCATGGAGAAGTAGAAGTACTGAAGACAGAGAAGAACATTAAATCAAATGCTGATACTTTTGACTGAACCACAGTGAAAATGTTAAAATTAGCTTTACATTTTATCCTGTCTCTTCTTACACACATTATAAATTTCTCTATCAGTAGGAGCTCCTTCTCCGCATATGGAAAGTCGCAAAGGTAATTCCCCTACGAAACAAGCGAAAGATCATCTCTCCCAATGAGTTACGGCCAATCAGTATTATTCCTATAATGGCCAATGTGCTAGAGAAAATCGTCCATAACCAATTAATTACTTACACCTCAATTAACGGTACCCTGCCCCCGTTCAATCAGACTTCCGTAAAATGTACAGTACAACCACAGCTCTACTCCATGTAAGTGATGAAATTTTATGTTCCATTAATAACCCACAGATTATAATTTTAACACCACTTGATCTAACAAAAACATTTGATTTAGTGCAACATGATATCTTATTAGCTAAGATGAAATATTGTAACTTCACCGATTTCTCTAATAAATTGTTTAAATCATGCTTATCCAGCAGGCATCAACAGGTCTGTTTAAAAAACATGGCAGATACAAAGTTATCTTTAACAGCAACAGTCGAAGCTGTTTTCCTCATATTTAGTTAATATTGTGACAGTAATCAAACACTCGAAGTTCCATTTTTATGCCGACGACACTCAATTATTGATTTCAGGCTCACCCAGTCTTATTCAGAGTGAAGTTAATCTTCTAAATGATGGTCTTCGTGCGACTGATAAACGGTACAAATAGAGCGGCTTAGTAATTAATCCTAACAAATAAGTACACTATAATTGGCACTAGAAATAATCTAAAAACTAAAACTCCCTAAAACTGAGATATCAACATTCTCAATTTTCCCATATCGTATTCTAAAGTACCGTAGGGACAAATCTTGGACTTCATATTGATGACACCCTTGATTGGAACGCCCTTACAACGAAAATATGTACAAACGGTTTGTACATATTTGTATCTGTAAAGAATCTGAGTTACTAATAAAGAAAACCCAGAGCGAAGGTTCTGTACGAAGATGTATACTCTAATCTGTTATATTTACTATCGTGGCTACAAACCAAGACGAGAGAGATACTATCATCACGCATACAAAAGGTCTTTCATCGTAATACATCTCATATGTTCGAATTACCATCAATTCTACTAAATACCATTATACTTTAGTCCAAAAGATTATAACAAGGTTGCTAATACCAACACATTAATCACAGCAACCTACTATTCAGAAAAGCGATCGTAAAACAAACCAAACGTTGTTTAATATCTAAAAAAAGGAAAGCAAGAATCAGACATGCTGTATCCATCATTTCGTTTAGTTCCTTGAAACGTACTTTGTTCCGAAACGCGGTTATTCTGCTCCATAGCATCCTCTCCCCTTCATCCTCTAAGATCTTCAGTATATTGGGCTAAATACAACCGAGCCAAATCAGCATTACCATCAGTCAACATCTGCTTGACTAAATCTCTAAATGGCTGAAAATTGGGATTACTCAAAACATGTGAAAATCCAAGTTGTTTTATTGTGTGAACGAACTCTAGTTCACCATCTGAACTATTTTTCATTTTTGACTTGGATCTTTTTCTTTTCTTTTTAGTTCTTCTTTCCTTAGGTACCTGCACCATGGTAACTTGATATTTGTTGCTACCAGCTTGCTCTAACTTACATTTATCGTTCTCAAACTGCTGCAATGCTTGCTCACTAACTGTTGATGATTGTATATAAATTAGATTACCGTCTCGTAATTCGCTGTTATTCTGAACCCCAACTTGAAGTGCTTCTTCTGCTACACACGCCTCTTTATCCACTATCGATTCCTGTTCTTTTTCTACCCATCATATGACAGGTCTTGTTCAGACTGATTCTGTTGAATTAGCTTCTCTTCATTATCAATTGGACTCCAGTCCGGAACCGAAATGAAACTTGTAGCATCACCATCATCCGATTCCTGATCTGTTAAATCACATATTACAGGTTCAACTTGAACTTGATCTATATTATTAACATTACAATCTTCAGTTTTAACGGTTATATTTACGAAATTAACCGAATCGGAAAGATTAGAAAGAACCGAATTAGCAGCCTTAATGCGTTCGCGTACTTTAAAAATCACTCTATCTTCTACCATCCATCTATCAGCATTTTCTAAAATGAAGTTGCACCAGTTGAGTGATTCGTGAAAACGTCCCTGCTCAAATAGTATAGCAGCTATATTATATAATATCACGTTTTCTGGATCAATGTGGAAGGCTTTTAGAAAGTACACCAGCGCTTCTTGCAATCTACCTTGATGGAAACAACTAAGTGCCTCATCCTTGAGATACTGCGCTACTGCTTGATGCTCTTGATGAGACTGCACGTTTTAATCTGTTACATCCATTAGCTCATGTAAGTAGCCTGCATTTCCCCTCTGATAAACTGTTATTGTCATAACTAACTTGTACGGTCTGGTCCGAGAATGATTTATTTTGCTTATTCAGAATACCATCTGACAGTTCGTGTTTCTCTAATAATTTGAACATATCATTCCTCAATGTAGATAACTGTTCATCGAAAACCCTTTTTAATTGGCTATATTGCTTCGAAACACATTCTTCAAAAATTCTTTTCAAATCCAAGGCCCCCTGAGACATTACTTCAAAGTGAGCACTAAACTACATCTTGTGCTAACTCTTCTGCTGCCACATTTCGATTAATTCGATGCAATTCACGGTTCGCTCTTATCAGTCAATAATATACGCGCGATTGAAAGTATGCAGAATGTAGCTATTCTTTTTTTTAAAAGGGTTTAAGAAGTCTGAACATGTACTATACTATCTAAACAAGTTAAGTAATGGCTTTATTGTAGACAAAACCGAAGTGCTCCCGTATAAGTTCAAATTATCTTATAACATATCCAAATGGAAGAGTTAAAGCCGTAGGGACAAATGGAATCTAACGAATGACGGAGCCTGCCAGTTTCAGAGTCAAAGTAATAGATTTTCCCACCGGTGTCCACGACTATTCCAACGGTGTATGGCTTACCTCTGTCGAGCTTTTTGCTACTGAAATCTCCTATGGGAACAAATGGATACTACTAAGCGACTAAAAAGGACCTACCAGTTTTAGGGTCAAAGTTATATGTTATTCCACGGTTTCAGGCCATTACGAATCCAATGCTGTATCATCCCTGTCTCACTTCTAGTTACTGAGATCTAGGAGAAGCATAAATGGATAATACTAAGCAATTGAAAAGGACCTGCCAGTTCTAGAGCTTTTCTCATCGTTTCAGACCAAGGAGAATCTAACGGTGTAGATCATAGCTGTCGGACTTGTTGTTACAGATAATTATTAGGGGCAGAAATGGATAATACTAAGCGATTCAAAAGGACCTGCCAGTTTTAGAGTCAAACTGATAATTTTTCCTACCGTTTCAGGCCATAGCAAATCCAACGGAGTATCATTCATTTCTGTTAAACTTGTACTGAGCTCAAGGGGGACACAAAGAAACATACAGATGGAGAATGCTAAGTGATTGAGAAGGACGTGCCAGTTTTAGAATTTATGTGATAGGTTATTCCATGGTTTGAGACCATTCCGAATCCAACGGTGTATGGCTCATCTGTGTCGGACTTGTAGCTACTGAGATCTAGGAGAGGCTCAAATGGAGCATACCAAGCGATTCAAAACGACCTGCCACTTTTAGAATCAAGATTATAAGTTTCCCCTCTATTTCAGACCATGACGAATTCAACGATGTATCATTCATCTCTGTGTAACTTGTATTGTATTCAGAAAATAGATTTTTTCGATTTCCCAAAGTTTTGGGAATGTTTTGGGAAGATTCACTCATTCAATTCATGAATTATGACTTTAAAAAAAAAATGAATGTGTCTCCGTAAAATGTCTAGGCGACAACATTTAAGGACAGAACATGCTAACTTTGAAGCACTGTAACTCTGGATATAGGTGGCCTAGAGACCTGAACTAAGACCCCATAAAGAATCAATGTACCAACCAAATTTCATCAAAATATGAAACAAAGAGTGATATGCCCTGCATTAATTTGAATTTTTTAAGTGTCCTTTAGACATCTAAGACTCAGGCTGGGATGGAGAAGGGGAAAGAAAGCGGGAAGGTGTCGGCCAGAGCCTAAGTTAGAGGTGCGATCACGGCATTTGCCTGGTGTGACTGATGTTCTCCCTGACTTGGCATAGAATGATTATTTTGTAAATGCGGTAATGGTATCTTCAACCTGGACTAATTCAGGCTAAAGCTCTAACTCAACTTGTGTTATTGATGGCATGTCAAAGTATTGTATACGGAATTTATAATGATTTAATTTAATTAACAGGGATAAGTCAATAATAATGTAATTAGACCTATTTAATTTGTTTCGAGAGTTGGTTTTTCAAGCTTCTCCAAGGAACTGCGGAAAACGTTAACTATATTGTATGGACAAGGGACTCGAACCTTCAATCAGCACGCTCATAAAACCAACACGCTCTCTTATCTACCTGGCCAGCTGACAAGGGACATTTTAGGGTAGATAAGTTAGTATGCTAACTTTGTTTCCTCTTATTTCTAAACAGGCCAAATAATGCGCCCGGATATTTCAATATCTTTACACCTAAAGGTTAAACTGCTATCGCACGAAGTTTTCTCCTAAATTACACTTCACCGACCGAGACCTCCCCTTCCCCATGAAGAAGACTGCGGGCCTCCGGTCCACCCCTCCTTCATGGTTTTCTTCATTGGGTTGTTATTTCACATCACTAAAAACTTATTTAAACAAAGTAAATACAGTGTAGAGAATATGTTGGAACAAACGTATGTGGAGCTGTGCTGACACTAGCAAGATAGATACTATAAAAACTGAATTTGATCTTAATATCATGTTTACTACTTACCGTATTAATATAATGTATACAACTGGTTCTTTTGTGTCGTAACATATCTTTAAAATTATAGATTTGCAATCTTTATAATTTCTTTGTGTTATAAAATGATAGTAAAATTCGCTGTATTATTTATTATCTTCTTATTTAACCGTTATCTCTACGTTTTATTAATTTCAATTAAAACAATTGGAATGAAAATAGTAGTAAATATTTTAACATATATAATATATTTGAAAAGAAACACAACAGATTAATATTATAAAAATTAACTGTAGAAAATGAATTTGCTACGATACCGTTTACGAAAGAGATTGTAATTATTTCTCCTATGCATGCATACAATAACGAAACTGATAATATTTTTCAAATAACCAAAATAAAATAAAACTGATTTATACTAATTTTATAATATCTTAATTGAGAGACAAAACAAACACTTTAAGAACATATATAACGTATGTGTTTTAATAAATACAAGATGTTTTATATAAACCATCACCTGTGCTACACCATAAATCAGAGAAAATGCATTGCCCTCAAAACTATTATCCAACTTCCAAATCCCATTGTCCTCCGATTTTCTCTGTATTCCTATTGTAGAAAAGCACCTGAAATCACTTTGAGATTCATCATTACTTTTGATTCCTCATATTAATTTGATTAATTGAAACTTCCCTGACTTACGTATTTGGACCGGTCTTACTTTCGATGTTCCTACACTCATGTTTTTCACTTTCGTCTTTACTGTTTTTAATTTCAGTACCAGGAATGTCCTCAAAATCATACTCATCACTCTCGTCTTCCGACTCAGGCTTATCAATTTTAATAAGCATAATGGCTCCAAAATCACACTCTTTCTTCCTCTTACCAATTGCAATAATAGCGATGATTCCAGTGGCGGTGCCAAAGGGGTGCCAGGGGGCAGGCCCCAGCTCAAAATCTTGGTCCCCAGGGTGGTCCCCCACGCAGTGGTATTGCTACTACTAACTAAAGCTTGGGGAAATGTAGTAAAAATCAGTGATTCTTTGTAAATAAAACGTTCAGAAGTATTTTCTTTTAGGCAATTTCAGCTGTAGCTTAACCCCTAAAATGCTACTACATAGAGAAATTCCGCAGGTTATCCCAGAGATTCCATTCAGTGAGTACCAACTTTTATCGTAGATTTGTATGCTTAAGCATTTCTGAAATATTTTAATTTAATTCAAGAAATTATGCAGAACAGTAAAGCAGTGGTGACATGAAATAACAACCCGATATATTGATTAATGTCTCTCCTTCATATCAAATCTCAAAACTAACAATATTAATTTAGCATCGACTACAGGATAGTAGAGTTAAGTTACTTCATCAATTAAATTTGAATTTATATTGTGGCTATTAGACATCATAGGCTCAGAGTGTAGAAACGTGGGAAAAGAGTCAACTGGAGTCAACTGCACCTGGTGCAACTGAGGAAGAATCCTGGTAGGGTTGTTCGGTATTGAGATTTTCATACCGACCTTCGGTATGTTTTGGATACCGACAATTATCGATATACCGAAATACCAAACAATATCAAAATACCGAAAAACAATTATATTGAGCAATATGGAAGTAGGGAGAGGGGGGGGCACATTTGAACACGCTGTTGGGCATATTTAATTTTGCTTCCTCACGCTCAGAGAATTTGTTCAGAGATAAAAAAAAAAAAGAACGTATGAATTGGAACATATACAGCTCGCCGAAGAAAATTATGTACTTCATCACCTTAAAGCAAGGTGGCTATCGTTCAAAGGTGCCCCTCTAGGGGGTAGATTTGAACAAGGGTGGGGTAGCTTTGAACATGGTTGGGGCAGTTTTGAACACATCCTTAATTTTATTACAAGATCATTTAATTTCTTAGTAAATGCTTCTAGATACAAATACAGAAGCAGAAGAAAGTAAACTAAAGTTTTACTAGCCATACAAAGAATATAAACTACGCAGTTGTTAATAAACGTTGAACTTGCTTGATTGTTTCTTTATTGGTGTTATGATGATTGCATTACCATTAGGCTTGCATAAATTTTGAACTCGTACGAATTTTGTTTAAAATGTTACACATAGCCTAATTGAAATGCTCTTACACTGTTAATATGTTGCAAACTAATTTTTCTTCTCAACAGTAAGTTTTAGCTCTAGGGACATAAGCTGCTACCATGATCAAATCAACTCCCCTTCTTTTTGTTCAAAGCTACCCCAGTACGTCCAAATACGCACATTTTGTTATTACGGGAGAAGGAGAAGGGTTATCAGAAAGCAACAAGGACAATTTAATGCGTGAAGGAGTGTCGTTATTTCGTAAGTTGACTTTGAAATATATGCTACAATCTCTGAGATGAATTTTTATTTTGGTACCGGTACCCACTAATTACATCAAGTACCATACTTCGCCAGGTAACGTACACAAATGGTGAAAACAAATGACAGCTATGTGACATGATGTTTGCAATTTATAAAAGTTAAACAAAAGAAATTTCGTTTTATAAATGAAAAGGTATCTCCACTGTTCTAAGGTGTCCCCGTTCAAATGGGCCCCCTCCCCCTACTCATGGACGTATGTATTTTTAGAGGATTGGCCTGGACTCCCACCCCGAAATCCCGGTTAATATGCAAGAAAATAGTATAATTTTAGGCGTAATTATCTATATTTAGGGTTGTAATTTATTTTTCACAAGAACCTTGTGTTAGGTAAACATTGAAATTAATACAAAAAATTTGACAACCGTCGCGCCCGGGACTCGAACCCGGATCTCCCAGTTACCGGCTGGGTATGCTGTCCATTACACCAGCGCGGCACGTTAATTCTCTGTGTATATAGACTACTCCTCACACCTTAACAATCTTCCAGTCCCAGTAGCTTGTTACGAAGTCAAGGCACCCCATACATTTGAAGATTTTTATTGAGGAGTTTGTTCTGCAACCGTGCAGTTCGAAATAATAGATGTTATTCCTTTTTAGAAATATTGACGATCTCAAATAATAATAAGAGGAAAAATAAGATTGACATTAGATAGGTAAAGTTGATTATTCATGCTACAGAATACTATAATGATAATAAACATTAATGCTTTTAGATTAACGCACAGACTCATTTCGAAATCAAGAAAGCGCACGAATCTTGATAAATGATTCTGCTGTAATCAGGTACCTTGAATTTAACTTTTAAAGCTTTTAAGCAACTCACGCTCAGACCAGAAGGATGATGATGGAATGACTCAAGTGGGAGGGAACGGGAGAACCCCGAGGAAACCCACGCATACGGAGTTTGTTCACCACAAAGCTCACATGGCACGACGAGGGTTTGAACCGACGAACCCAAGCACCAGAGGTGAGCGCTCTAGCCATTGAGCCACCACGGTCCGCTCTAATCAGGTACTGTTTGGGCCTTTCCTGATAATGAAAACACAGTTGCTGTGTCGTTGCCGACTTCACGTGGAGTCAATTAACAAAGTCAAAAACGCATCGGCAGTTTAGACGATGAGATAAAAGCCAGCAGCAAAATGCATTTCATCAACATTTTGATGTAATTCGAAAACAGATGTGCAGGAATAGCCAGATCCGGATCCAAAAGGTTCCGGATATCCCAAACTCGGATCTCCGAGGTTTAGGATATCCGGTCCAATGGATTCGTTCGATTTGGGTCGCAGATTCATAGACCTAGAATTCGGATTTCGTTATTATGATGTATCTGAAACTGCGATGGTAAATTACGAAAGGCTCTGACCAATACCTTCCCCATTCTCTGCCTACCTCATCCTGGTCCGAACCAAAGAAACAAATAAAAGAAGAAAGAAGAGAGAAAATTGAAATTGTGAATGTTATTTATGGCCCTTAGGCATCTAAGGCTCAGGCCGGGATAGGGGAGGGTTAAGGTTTCGGGAAGGTGTCGACCAGGGCCTATGTTGAAGATGCCACTACGGCATTTTTCTGGTGTGACTGAGGAAATTCCCAGGATGGTTGGACGCTGGGATCGAACTCGCAACCTCCCAAACCCTTCGCCAACGCTCTACTAGTGAGCAACGACGGCTAGAAAGAGAGAGGCAACTCTTTGTCTCTCTCTTTCCCTTTCCTTCTTCTTACTTCTCTTCCGGAGAGAGAGAGAGATAGAGGCCGGGATGAGGTAGGCAGAGCATGGGAAAGGTATTGGTCAGGGTTTTCCATAATTTACCATAAACAAAAGCAATTTAATTCAATATCTGAAAATCGGAAAATATACTTTATAAAAATAGTTGTGTAGTTGATTGTTATTGTTTTTGTCGAAAGTTAGTTGATAAGAACAGTTTTTAACGTCTTTTATTTATTTTTTTCTATAATACATGCTTTATTTCTCAAAAGCAAATTACGAAATCTGGAAAAGGAGTATTTTTTATCTCGCTGCATGCTTTAAATGCAAGAGAGGAGGAGATGTTTTTGTTCTTTCCTTCTAAGAGCGCAATGTTTAGTACATTGTGACTGATAACCACGTCACAGAGCAATGGGTAGGTGCGGTTGGCGATGGGGAGGGTGGAGTTTGAAGATACAAGCAGGTGCTGTCGATTATTTGTTTTCTTTTTGTCACTCCAATATATGCATTAGTAACAGAATATTATAGGACTGGTTTCAATGGCATTACTCTTGCAGTACATGTACAACTCTGCATTTTCCTCTCTTTCTATGATTCTGTTTTCCCTCTCTCTCCTCACAATACTCCAAAATAAGACTTATCGTTTGCTAGCCGAAAAAAAATCTCCCAAAATACGTACGACAGGGTGCCCACAAGCAGGAAAATCAGGAAAAGTCAGGAAATATCAGGAATTTCCAAATCTGTCAGGAGAAGTCAGGAAAATGAGGTCAAACGTCAGGAAAAATTACAAAATCTACCGTTTCGTCAGGAAATCTTCCCTCAGCGGCTCATATCTGTGTGAAGATGCCAGAACATCCTTTTCACAAAGCTTTGGAACATATCTCCAAGACAAGCAGGGAATTGCCATGCTCGATGATTTCTATGCTTCCCTTCCTTAAAACGAAAAAAACTCACCACTGTGGAAAGTGGTAATGTCGAGTTTGATATTTTCCCACGGAAATGCAGTTGAGGGTGGTTTCTCCATCAACAACTCTGCTCTTTTTGAAATCCAATGTGAATATACAATTATAGTACTGAGGAGAGTGCATGATGTTGTTATCAATTGCAAAGGAATCCACAATATTGTCATCATAAGGAAAATGCTCATATATGCAAGATCTGCTCGGATGCTATATGAAGATCTGAAAACACAGCGTAAGAAAATAGAAGAGAATAATTCTGTAAAAAAAAAAGAAAGATCATGAATGAAATAAAGAAACTGGAAGATGAGCAAAAGAAGTTGAGAGAAAAATCTGAAACGGTGCAAGACGAACTTTCTTAGAAAATCAAACTTTTGCGGAAGTCACAAAATTAGCATCTGTTTATATTGTTGAAACTTCTGTTTTCACTTTGGTGATATTGTTTAATTATTTTAATAGTCTAATATTCATTGCTTATATTCATAGAATTTATTCATATGTATGTTGCAGTTCTTAGCATTTTCTTTGGCTTGATTTACATAACATGTTCGTGACGAAAAAAATGTAAATTTTTGTTATTTTAATCAGTACCTTTGCAAAATATTTTAGTAGAAACTTTGTTCCTGTAATTTTATTGTAAATGAAGTAATAAAATCATCAAAATTTGCTACTCACTGTCAGATGAGAGATGGGAAGCTATGGGACTGGTAGAGGCTGCATGTAAAAGAAAAACAAAATTTTTGCGAAAGTTAAAATTGGATAGAGTCAGGAATATTTTTAAAATCTGGTCAGGAAATGTCATTAAATTTAAGTTCATAAATTTTGCGCCCTGTACAAATTAGAAAAGGCTATGATGATGTGTCAATGCCCCAGATATCCGAATATCCGAAACTCAGATCCAGATTGTGATTATACGCCAAGTTTTGGAGCGGGCCTATGTTTGAGACCCGGCCTGACCCGGTGACCCGATTTAGGTCTCCTCACCCGGAGAACAAAGTAGAGTATTTAACTATTTCCTTGCGTTTCAGGGGAGACCGAGATCGCATGTTTTACCCCCTACAGCACAAAAATTACGAAACTGGAGCTCGTTATTCTCAGACTGGGTTAATCGGGTCAAGTTTTAGACTGGATCACGTATATACTGGTCAGGCCGGGTCACCAAAACTTACCTGGTTTCAGCTCCGCCGTGCTACTTCCTCTATATAAGTTATTAGCATTATTTTTTCAGAATTTCAGATGTATTCAGTATTTCAATATTCCGATATTGTTAAATATATTGATACTGTACAATATCCCCCCAGCAAGCCAGTAGATGTAAGCCCGACGTCGGATTTTGAAAATTCCCGACCAGAAGTCGACTTCGGCGGGCAGCTTTTGGGAAAGGTTACGTCTCTATGCCGACCCCGACGGCGGCCTGGAAGATGGTCCGACGACCCCGACGGCGGCCCGGAAAACGACCCGACGACCAATCGTCGTTTATGGATCGCGCCGACCAGGCAGTACCCAGAAGTTGGTTTTGGGAGGTGTCCAAGGACTTCTGGCGGGTCCAAGGTGTTTCTGGGAATGAAATGTAGTATGTTTAATTACGAATGAAGTTATACTATTTTTCCATAAAACTGTGAGTTTGGGGGGTCCCACCACCTAAATACGTCCCTGGTGCCGATCATTCCCCAACTACTAGTTGGTCGGTCCGCCGTCGGAATCGGCATTTGGCTTGCTGGGTCGGTATATCGATATTTCGGTGTTTTCGGTATTTTGGTATATCGGTATTCTCGGTATTTCGGTATATCGCTATTTCAGTATGGGTGATACCGAATTTTCGGTATTCCAAAATTTCGATACTCATTTCGGTATATCGATATTTTTGACAGCCCTAAATACCTGGTGAACTCCCGAGTCGAAATAGTTGGCCGCAAGGTATCGCTCACATCATCTTTCGAATGTAAAGTCAGTGTTCTACCACTGAGCTTTGACCATTCGGTGTGGGTGTGAAGTGTTTGTGTATTTAATTTCGGGTCAAATTCTGAAAACTGGAAAAGGTAAACAAACGGAAGAAAGGAAGAAAAAGGGCGTGTATACTTCGTTTGCTGAGGAGTCCCCATTGAAATGTTTGTTGTAACACTTTTATATTTTTTTAAAAAAACACACATTTTCTCCTTTTGTTTCAAAATATTTTCACTTTATTATTTTAATGAAGCAAAGACAAAAATATTGTTCAGTTTTACAGCTCAAGGAAAAAAATCCCTTTCGGTAGGTCTACAGGCTAAGGTAGATCTGGAAGTTTTTTTTTTAATTTTCAAAAATTCAAATCTCCCCTTATATGAGCGCTATCGAGAAGCAATTTATTGTTTTTTTGATTATTCATCAAGAGCTGTTTAACGATACCCCACAAGAAGTACATATAAATATATATATATATATATATATATATATATATTCGGGGGCAACCAGTTATATGGGAAAATTTCGAAATTTATTTTAACACAGTCTCACCCCCTAAATTTATTCCTTTTGGTTACTTAAGCATGCGTGCAAAATTTCATGAAATTATTTTAATATTTAAAGGTCGCTCAACGCGCTCAAACTTATAGCTACGTTTACGTTACTTACATGTATGCATTATATGCGAAACTCAGCGTGTCCCTGGATCAGCCCAACTTTTTCTCTTTGCGGTACAGTTTTCACACTTACAGTATATAACCTCCGAATGTATTCACGATGTATTCTAAAGTTTGGTGATGATATTTTTAGAGGGCTCATATATAGGGTGCGTGACGAGTATATTACATTGGGCGCTTGTGATGTCATTTTACTTTCTCATTTTACCTGAGATTTTCTTCTCAAACCTAGCATTTATTACAATTATTTGACATTTGAAAACAAGATACAATGTGAAATACACTTTAGGAATCGTGAATACACTCTGGGAAAGTAATTCTATTAAGACCCTGGTCACTATATTTCTGTTCTTTCCAAGGAGAACTCGCTGAGGGACGACTAAGATGAGATTATTTTCTAGGAATAAATTTTGGAGAGAATCGACGGAAAATGCGTACGAAACAGATCGAAACCTGTTACCTAGCAAATATTACCAACAGTCTAACATGTAAAAGCAAGTACTACAGGGGTGGATTTCGGCCCTGGCCCGGCCTGGCCGGGCCAGGCTAAATCCTGTTGTAGTCCATAAGACTTCAATTTTTGTTACATGGTTAACAAAAAATATTTTACGAAATCGATCGGAATAAAAGTTAAATTTTGTGTCAATTGAATGTTAAACTTATCAATACATAGTTCC
>JAGDQP010043401.1:0-16229 GCA_022664845.1 Lepisma saccharinum | reverse complement strand
GAACTGCAAGCGGCGTCTACAAACGTTCCGTGACTAAATTGGTTCCATTACCTGCCCCAGACTCTTCCCATGTGTGACAAGTATTGGTGCAAGTGTTCTATTGTTTTGTTGGTCGCTTAATCCGACGAAGAGAATGGAGTATGTTGCGAGTTTTCTTCCAAAACAGTGTTGCTTTTTCTTTGCCCACAGATGGCATTGAAATGCTTTTTCTCAAGTAGTGAGAGATTTTGGTCTTTCACCCCAAGAAGAACCCCCGTGGGGAGGGAGAGAGAGAAAAAAAGTCTTCGGAATGTAGAGCGAGAAGGGTCTGTGAGGTCCAGCAGTGAGTGACCAGAGACACAGTGCGCGGGTGTTAGTTGTGTAATAACATTACAATGTGCACATAAACAATGTGAGCAATCATCGTTTTTATCATATCATGATCATCATTATAGCGATCACACATTGAGTCGAGTGCTACTAATACAATTCAATATAAAATTCAATCGGGAGAAAGACAGTGTTTTCGTATAATCAGTGTTCTTACGAACAAGCTACAAAACTAACAATTATATTTAATCGATCATTTTTCATCGATCGCAAATTTCATTATTAGACATCATTCTTAACAAGTGTTATTCCATATACCTTTCTTTATTATGTAATATTTAATTCTGTCATTAAATCACATTAATCAAGCAATCGTGTATCCGTGGATGCGAATCTCCTATGTGATCTACAGTCTATTAAATTTTAATAGTGGTCCTCCGATATCTTTGCAATCAAACACACCCCAACAATAGTCCTTTTAGCAACTTTCATTAATGTTTCATCGTTCTTCTTGCGACAACATATCACTATACTGCTTCCTGTTTGAATTCTCATGTAATTAATTATGATCACTTACAAAAATGAATATAAAAGTTCCAATACTTCTCTTTATAGTCAGTGAAGATTATTCTTTGAAAATGTCCACGTAATCAAACTATATAAAAATATATATTATACGAATCCACCTGCGATTCGTATATATTTACTTCTTGAATTACTTTTCTGTTTGATCTTCATGAAATATAATATGCATCATAAAATGAGAAAAGGTCCTGGGTGAAGATATATAAATCAACCTGTTAAGAACCTTTGCTAATAAAGATTGTTCTAATATACTGAGACTAAACGGAAATTCGTTAGAAGATCATTAACTAATTCCAACCTATCCATTTGTTATTTAGAATTAGCACATTCCTATCTATTCGTCTTTTCTTCTGTCTCGATAACACAACACAGTCTTTTGGCTTTCTCCGCACTACCTTACACAAATCTTGGTGCTGAAATACTACTCGAATATTGTTCATTTAAACTATCACTTCTTTGATACAACGAAATGTTCTGCTTTAATTTCGCCATGACACTAGGAATTATGCAATTTACGATTCCTGGTTACAACAAACGTTTCACAGCATATTAAGCCATTTGTTCTTAGACATCAGTTCTCCATCCTCGGACAAACAACATTCAGAACAATTAAAAATATTATTTCGAACGATTACAGCGGCACTTATCGGAATCCTACTCATGCTACAAAAGTTCATGTTATCCGCACTCCCTGTGCCGACGTGAAACAGACTATCTTCATCGAAGTTCACGGGTTCGGTGTCCGGAAACAACGTTTACGCATTCCTCCCTGTGCTAACGTCAAAGATATACTCATCACTCGCAACGCTGAGGTGAGTATTCTTCATAAACAAGACGAACCAATGTTGACATGCCCGTTCACCAACGCCTTAGCTTGCGCTGTGGGGGCTACAGCCAACAAAAGTAGCAAACTTCGGGTTCACAATCGCTAACCACGGAGCTTTTCAGCAGTCCGGTGGTATTACAGCTAACTAAAGCAGCTGTGTTCAAAATACGAATAATGTTCCAACAGTCCTTGGTCTTGGACTAATCTTAAATTCAGTGTTGATCAAGAGTCTGGGTCTGACTAAACGTATTTTTTTTATCAATTAGCCACAGTGATGCCGTGGCTATTACCCACTGAAAGGGTTACGCCCTTTTATTGGGATGAGATTTAATGAGAATGTATTGGTAATATATAGGAGATGGTCAAAGAGGTTTTCGGTATACTATTTCTATTTATTTCATTAAACATTTGGACATTACGATTTTGCATTGTAATCATACATGTATATAAATAGGATTTATATAAGAGCAAATGAATATATCAATCAGATTAATGATGAGAATGAAAATGCAGTGCTATCACGTCACAACCACAACATTGAAAGTGTTAATTTACACGAATTCATATTATCTTCTGTCCCCGGGGCTGTTCGAGCACTGATGAGATACGTAATGAGCCCTATTAGTTTCTAATGGTTTACTGTGCGTTAAATGGTAAGATGAAATCAGGCGGGTCTGGGGCTGTGAAAGATGTTATTTGCGGTAAGTCAATGTGATCGTCGGGAAGCGTGGTGATATAGATGCTGGAAAGAAGTGAAAGTGGGTTGTTCATTAGAAGTGGGCGTTCCTCCTTGTAGGTGGCATTATGTTGAATGGTGTCTGGATTATTTTCATATCGTATGTATTTTAGACGAAGTGTTTCTAAATGGAACAGGATGTGTGGAATTGTTACTCGAGTATATAGATCCTCAGTAGGGTTTGGTAGTTTTATACGATGTGCTATACGGAAGGCGTGTCATTCTAGAATTTTGAGTTTATTGTAGAATGACTGAGGAGCAGATACCCAAGCAGTATGTCCAAATGTGAGTACCGGTCTGAGGAATGCTTTGTATGTGTTGATAATGGTTGATGGTGCCTTTCCCCAAGTGGTTCCTGTGAGTCTTTTTAGTAAATTTAAACGGTTGTTTGCTTTGAGGGTGAGTTGTTTTAATTATGGGTTCCCTGTCAAGTGATGATCGAAGGTTATGCCTAAATATTTAACAGTACGGCTTGGACGTATGCGTGCTTGTTGTACCTGGAGTTGTAGTTTTGCAGGATGCGTTGCACACGTGATCGCTGTTTATGTGGCAAGAACACAATAGCTTGAGTTTTTAATGCGTTTATGGTAAGTTTCCATCTAGAATACCAATGGATGAACGAATCTATTGCTGTTTGCATTGTGCGGTTAATTTGTTGTATTGTGCGTGCGGTGGCGAGAAAGACTGTATCATCTGCATATTGATAAAGTTTTATACTTGCTGGTAGAGTTGGTATATCTGATCAATATAGTATATACAACAGTGGAGAGAGCGCTGAACCTTGAGTAACTCCTGTTTGAAGACGGACTGGAAATGAGCTGGATTGGTTGATGGTTATGTAGGCAATACGTTCGGTGAGGAAATTATAGATATATCGTATGTAAGCTAAGGGTAATTGAAAATTCAGAAGTTTCCAGATGAGTCCATGATGCCATACTTTGTCGAATGCTTTTTCAAGATCGAACAGAACAAGGCATGAGGGTTTACAGGTGTTGAAATGGTTTGTGATGTAGTTTGAGAGGCGTAGTAATTGATCCTGAATACTGTAGCCGGGTCGGAATCCTGCTTCGTGGATTGGTAGGAGGTTTCTCTCTTGTAAATGGACGTGAAGGCTTTTTACAATAATTCGCTGGAGGATTTTACTTAATGTTGGAGTTAGTTGGATAGGTCTATAGGATGTTACGGAGCCAGGTGGTTTATCAGGTTTTAGGAACATAAGCGTCTTAGAGGTTTTCCATTCTGCTGGGATGAAGCCGGTGCGTAGGATGAAGTTAAAAATAGCCGCAGTCAGTTGAAGAAATCGAAGAGGTCCTTCTTTGATATGTCTGTACGTTATACTGTCCATTCCCGGAGCAGTATTTTTCTTCCTGGCGATGGTGGTGGCGATTTCATTGACGGTGATGGGTGCAGTGAGGTATCTGTTCTCATTTATTCGGTGGTCCGAATGAGGCTGCAAAGCTGGTGAGTTTATGCTGAGTCGGTTCGCTGGATGCGTTCGTTCGATGTGAGGATGTGTTGGTCTGAATATCTCCTGTAAATAGCTGGCAAATGCGTTTGCTTTATCGACATGAGTTTGTAGTTTTTGATCGTCTTTTAGTAATGGATAGGTAGTTTTTGTCCTTTTACCTGTGAGTATGTTGAAACGTTTCCAAAATCTGGTAGGATGTGCTGTATCTCGAAGTTCGTTGCATGTTTTTATCCATTGTTGGAGCTTATAGGCTACTATATAGTTATGTACTGTTCGTTGGAGCTGCCGATGAAGTTGTAACGAGGCAGGGTTTCGAGTTCTGATATAGTCCCTGAAGGCCTGTCGTGAGCGCTTTACCAGTGTGAGATAGTTAGGTAGTAGCTTCGGTTGATATGGTGATAACTGGGGTGTAGGTATGTGCTTTTTTGACGCTGCCTGAATGGTATCGGTGATCGTGCTCAGTGTCTGGTATATTTCTTCCTCGCTTTTTGGTTCCTATACGCTCTCGAGTCCATTACTGATATGGTCACGGTAGTGGTTCCAGTTTGCGAGATCAAATCTTGTGGTTGTTCGGAGGATGGGTGGGTTTGGTTGCTGTGAAGGTTGGCGATGGAGAATTATTTTGATTGGAACATGATCGCTTCCTATAGTATCCAGAACTTCGATTTGGGTGCGGTTGATCAAGTTAGGGAGAGGATAACTATATCGGGGGTGGTTTGGGAAATTGGTCGCGTTGGTTTTTGTAGGTTTTGTAGGATGCCGTTGGTGCTATTTGTGATAAAGTTACGAAATTGATCTTTTTGCCTGTCCGATCTGCTGTCGATATTTATATCTGCCATAATGATGTATGTTCTGAAATTATTTGAAATGTGTTGAAAGAACTGCAGTGGAATTATATGACCTGGACGTACGTATATGGTTACTAAAGTTACATAAATGTTTTTAAAATAAAGGGTCGATATAATGTATTCGGCCAGATAAGGTTGTGTAATACGATGTATACGATGTGGTATGGTGGGTTTGAATCCTATCGCTACGAATCTACTTGCTCTTAGTGCAGGAATGGTGCTAGCGTTATGTATGAACTGGTAGCCAGATATTTTACATTTTGATTGTGCTGTAAGATGAGTCTCGTTTAGCAAGAATGCATGAACCTTTTCCTCCAGCAGTAATGTTTCAAAAAGTGGTTTATGTTGAATAAGTGATCGGATGTTTAAAAATAATAATACAATATCCATGATTAATTGAGCTTTGTGGTTGCTTTTAGCAGTCGTTAGGCATTGGTGGTGCATAACGAAATGCACGTAAGGCCCTGAATATGTTGCTTGGAAAGTAAGGTGGAATACCTGTTTGGCTGCATTTTGTATTTGTTGTAAAATATGATTTGTTGTGCTGGTTGAACATTTTGCAGAGTAAGAGTAACAAGTGATAAAACTTGTTCAACGGTAATTGGTTTAGTGAGGATTGGGTGTTTATCTTGAACAATATCGGCGTAAGATGATTGTTCGTGAACTCTAAGTGGTACTACTAAGTTGGGTTTGCTAGGTTCTGGTTGAGGTCGAGCTTTGCATTTGTAACTGTAAGTGGGGTGTGGCTGTTGGCAAGTTGAACATTTTGGTGGATGTTGCATGTTAGCACATTGCTTAGTGGGATGAGGACCGGTGCAGTACCCACATTTATGTTGATTCGGACAGTTGTTGGTTGTGTGTGAACTGTAGGTTTGGCATTTTTTGCAACGTATTGGAATAGGTGCTTGTGTGCGAGATGGCTCTACGCGGTGTCTTTTCCTGTAAATATATGCGCCAAGAGTGAGGAGGTCATTTACGGTTTCCTGAGATTGCGTTAGTACGCGGACGAGATATGTAGGACCGGATTGGCATTTAATACGCATGACTTTGGTGAATTCATATTCCTCTTGCTTGAGTTCTACGCCTATTTCTTCATCGGTCCATTCTGGGTCTACTCCACAGATGACGACTGATAATAGTGGTGGTTTTCTAGGTGGTGGTGGTTGTTTGATGCGCTGACTGTTTAGGTTAATCATAGTTGCAGATTTACCAAAGATTTCCAGGCTATGTTTGTTTCTGATTGATGTTGCTAAGTTTGGATCCGGTGATTTAATGATCATGCCGTTTCTAGTAGGGATGATTTGATTGATGCTTTCCCGCGGTACATATTTACAGAATTGCAGATGAACTTGTTTTGGATTTTGAATTTTGCTATCGTAATTGCTGAGTAGGAATGAGGAAGTTGAGTCTTTGGTTGTAAGTGCTGATTGGTTTTCCGTAATCATAACTTCTGATTCGCTTTCACTTTTACTGCCGTGTTGAACATGCTGTTTTTTGCTTGGTGGTGAGTTTTGTTGAGCATTATCTGTTGGACGAACAGGGGTACCAGAACGACAGCGAGATTTAGTTTCGTTTCCCTTTCGCGTATGCCTTGAACGTTCTATTTTTCGATATGAGCCGGGTGTTAGAACCGTTTGCGAGAGTCCGGGATGCTTTCCGTCCGACATATTAGTAGTCAGTCCTGGGGCCGAAGCCCGTGAAATAATGGAGGAAAAGGAATAAAACGAGAATAATAATGGCTGATGAGATGATCTTCGTGCTATGCCAGCTAACTAACTTCACCCTCCGACAATAAGCTGCCGTATTTTTTACTGGTGACCCTCCCAGTGGCTTGAAGACATTAGTAAGTTCGTTGACCGTATTTTTTACTGGTGGCACTCCCAGTGGCTTGAAGACATTAGTAAGTTGGTTGACCGTATTTTTGACTGGTGGCACTCCCAGCAGCTTGAATATCTAACACCATCTCCTGGATGTCCTTAAAACTTCTTATTAACCTTCATCGGCCTGTGATGTTCTGCTGCTTACGATGTACCATCTTCCTTGCCAATGCATTTCTCTCATAGCTCGTACATCTCGCTGCAATGTCTTGTAATTGTCCTTTCACAAAAATATTCCAAAACATTAAAATAATTCGGTAGCGAAGATCAACTTCCAGCGGGTGAAAATCAACATCCTCTGTTCAGCATCGGATAAACTATAGTTGCTCAAACAGTCTCCGTTCCATAAAATGTGATTATTTGCAAATATTTGAACAGTGCTTGTTCTTGTTGGTGCGTGTTACACTATCAATATATTTTAGATGCTAAAGTAACATTTAAACTTAATTAATTTATCATAAACTGTATTTATACACTGTGTATGTGATTAATATAACAAATGTGTCAAGGATTTTTAACTCTCAGTGGTACACGCTATACCATCAGATTTTCTAAACACGCGGTTGTTTTTACCTTAGAGCTGAGGAACGAACCATGCACATGGTGTAACGAATCAATGAGCCGGTTGGGGAAAAATCCGTCAGAAGCACTTCAAATGCTTCGGCAGGTGTATGGAGACAACACCATGTCACGCACATATGTGTTTGAGTGGCACATGAAGTTCAAAGAGGAGCGCGAGGAAGTGTAAAATGATTCCAAGAGCCTTGAACAACCAGGACTACGATACCGTCGAACGGGGAAATTAGGTGTTATGTGTTGATCCTCGGCTGACTGTTAGAGTTCTTGCTACAGGGTTAGACGATAAATCAGCAAGCCTGCAAAGAGATCCTGGGACGTTTGCCTCGCTCAGTGCGCGAGAAGAGATGGGAGCTTGAGCAAGGCAATCGTGACAACGCACCAAATCACAACTCCATCAGCATCCGGCAGTGCACGATGCACCGTTCATGCCTTGATTTGAATACAAATATGTAAATAACATCGTATGCAAATCAAGTACGATGCATATCATTACAGCGTCGATCTTTTTACAGCATTATGAGATTAGTTGGTAGGAGGATAACCAGATTAGTACAATATTACATATTTTAGTCTGGGTATTGATATTAAAAGGGATATACATTGGATATATTCGAGTATAACATTACATCCATAGCTAAAACGCCAGAGTTTCTAGTAACGATTCTATAAGACAGGGAACAGCTGTTTAAATTTTGGATGTTTGAAGGCAGTGTTTCAACTTCTCTATGCCTACCAGATACCGAAGATGTATATAATACTATAGAATTTCGGATAATCCAGGAACGGAGAACTAGGTACTACACCATATTTATAGAGTTGGGAGCACTTCAACTTAGCGACAGTTAGGCGAACAAATTGTCATTGTTTCTGTTTCTGCAAGGACATGTGAAAACACTATTTGAAAGAAGTGTGATATTCTCTGTCCTGCTGTATTTTCGCACCTTTCCTGTCGCTTCCCCTCTGTGAAAAATTGTGAGCCTAGGTAAAAATCCAGTTATAGTAGCGGATGGATACATACTTTCCTCTATGTGTGTTGATGTTTGTTTATATTATTGTAAATTGAAAGTTAAAGGTTCCTTGGACGTACGATATGTATATATACACTAATTTTAAGTGTCGGGATTCACAAGGTACATGCTAAAATTAACCTGCAATGTGTATTCAAACAACGCACTACTTTGACCAAATTTTTCTGTTCTACAGATGTGTGTCTGCTATTGCAGAACACAGGCATCCACAAACATTGGAATGTTTTGGAAGTTTTTTTATTATTTTACTCTTTTGAGTGAATGTCATCTCCCTCCATCGGTATATATATCTTATTTGTAATTTTAATCTTTTTGCTATTTGTATCTCATTACCGCATTATGTATTAACCTGTGTTATTCACTTTTGTATAAATTTACTTTCTTCCTGAAATTCCAACACGCGGCCATGTTTTGAAGGAAGTTTCGGTGAGCGACCAGCAATGTACGGCAGTGTTTTCACTTTCCCGTTACCATGTAAATAATATGTTTTATGAGTAAAGGCCATGTTTTGTGTATATAATATGTAACGATGATAATAAGTTGTATATATATCAATTTAGTATGTGTGTATCTTATATAAAGATGTCAACTCACTTCAAAACACGAGAAACAACCATGTGTTGCAGTATGTGCAAAATTGGCAACATGGCATACAAATGCAATGAGGACACTACCACCATAAGGTTGTGGACAGCTGCGAAGCGAGTTTCTGCCAAAAGTTCGTGGGACGAAGTATGAACCACGACAGGAGAGGAGTGTATAGATATTCTGGTTTCAAGTCTCAAAGAGAAAGTTGTTAAAAATATGAAATAGTTGCGAGGTGGAATATATATTTCAATTACAGCGTGTTCGAGTGTTTGTGATTGTTGAACTTGTGTTATAATTCCTAGTTAAAAGACACATCTTATTTCTGGATGTGGACAAGTGACATTGGACATACAAACGGAAATTATATAAGTGTTTCTATTATACCTTAAAAAAATAACAGTGGCAACCAATGTACACATAGCAATGTGAGCAGTGCTCGGACACATAATCTTTCGCCACAAACTATTGACCATCAAGCGAGTGACGAATGTGCTCAGCACCTGTTATCACAGTACTATTCAGACATTCCTTCCGTGAAGTCATACAGCGAATCACATATGGCTAGGCATACACTGACATCATGTAAGTTACATCAGTGATTATTATCATCAGAACATATCAATTGGGCTCCTATTTATGAGTAGTTTGTATGCAACTGTTGCTTGTTATATTAGTGACACACCATATTCAAATGGACATTTCCTAGACATCCAGCGAGAGTCCGAACTCTTAAGTCAAGCTTAGTAATACAGCAGTAGGCCTTATCCTAAATGGCAGTCAAATCAGTGTAAATAAGTCCTTGTTATTGTCGAAATCCACAGTGTAGCAGTGTGTTGGCGGTATCCAGTACCAGCAATGAACTCTGACCGGAGTAATCGCAAATCAAGTCCAGAGACATTATAATTGTTTTGAAGTGTTGGGTGGAACTCTTAACTGTCCCCATGGCTATGTTTAAAACAACATATTATTGAATCATGGACAAGAACTAATACAAACGTTTGAAATAACGAAAGTTTCATAAATGTTTTTTTAAAATTATTATTCGAAGTGTTGGGTCTAATGAATTGCCACACCAATCAAGTATGTAGTGTTTCAAATAGTGTTGTTAATAAACCAAAGTGATGTGGTTCCCAAATCAAATCATCCCTGTTTATCTAGTGTAAATAAATCCCTCAAATTCATTGAAATTTCCCTCAAGTTGTTATTTACTGGGATATCATCAAATCTACAACTTTCCAATGCTGTTGCAGTGTCGCCAGTGGATGAGTACATTCCATAATTGTGAAAATGTATTTCTTTCTTTTTCAGGCATCCACATGTATCAACCCAGAGGGAGGTGATCAACGTAGTGCTGGTATTTTTTTAAATTCCCATTGAAGAATGGAATGTTGATTGATTTGTTATCTTAAGCTCTACTGATTAAAAAAATCTTTTTTTATTTACAGTCCCTTGCATCTTGCTTGGCTTTTAATTACCAGAATATTAATTTTTTTATCATTGTGGAAAGGGCATTGTGTTCTTACTCTAATGCTCCTCCGACAAGCTTGTCTGGGCACTCCACAAAATATTTGGCGCACAACGTGTAGGGCACGATTATGACTACGCTCTCCGATAGCCATTGCATTCTTCAATATACTGTTGTTTGCTTAGAGTCTCTTTTTCAGCGGTGTTCACCGATTATTCACCCTTCAGTCCAAGAAATCTGACAACTTCATAAGTGTGTGTGTATATTTCTCGTTATGTTAAGAGTGTTACTGTGTAAGAGGTAAGTGGGGGAACATATGTTTTGGTGCTGTTGCGTGTAAAACTGTTCTCAATATTTAGGCTAGTCTTATTTCTATGGTTGTTACGCGTTCACAAGCTAAGAACAAGGAGTATGAAGTCCCAGTCAGTAAACAGGCTCAACCACATAAGCTTGCATTAATTGAGGGTAGCACTATCGTTGAGAACCTGAAATTTTTGATGTGTTGGATGCACATGACACTAACAATACTCTCAACTTTGAAAATGACGGACTCTCCGTCAGTAATGGTGAGAAAGTCGGTCATGACGTAGATAATACACAACTGGGTATCGAGGATAATGTCATAACAACACAGAATGAGAACCTGGTTGAACCGGTAGCTGACGCATCAGTTAACGTAATATCAGCATTTCATATAGATTTGTTAAAATCAATGTTCGGAGAAATAAAACAGGAACTTAAAGAAAACTTAGGGAATTTAAAGAAAGAGTTGAAACAGTCAATTGAACAGTCTAGCAAAGCAGCCGATGAGAAACTTGAAATGCTGAATGCAACAGTAATCCAGGTTAATGTGAGAATAGACCAGGTCAGATCTGAATTACAGAGTCAGATCACATCCCTAAATAATGATCTAACCTGTCACACTGAGTCTTATTACCAACTGGTTGAAACTCAATGAGGTGAATTAAGTAATCAGATCAGTTCACACGATGTATCAATCGGATTAGTTAACAGTGAGGTTCAGCGTATAGATTTAACTGTAGAAACCTCAAGCCGTAAGTTAGATACGCAATTAAATCAGATTGCAAGAAAACAGGACAATGTAGAGTTTGCAGTGAAGGATGTAGAAACGCGTATCGATTCATTATCTGAGAACTTTACGTCACGAGTTCATGTACTCGATAGGCAAGTCTCTCGGTGAACCTCACAACAGGGTGAGTTTCAAGAGGTAATGAATAAACAAAACAATGAATTCACCAAAGCCATAGGCGACAGAATGCATATGTTCACCGACAAAATGACGCGTGAAATAGAAGCTATTAGGTGAGAGAAAATAGTTTTTGTACCAATACATTCTGGGTTAGTAAGCGACAAGGGAAACTAATTTCTCCTAGTGGTCCAGCTGATGGTCATCAACAACAAGTACCACCTGCGCGGTTGGGAGAGGTCACTGGTGACGTAAGCACACAGCGCAACACACCTACTCCTAGTCAGCCTTCATTGGTAGTAGAAATTTAGGGTGCAGCTAGTGCCCAATTAGCAAACGTGATAACCTCATTTTTGCATAGAGATCTCAAATTACCGGTCTACCTAGGAAGCGAAGATGAAATGTCAACACATAATTTCCTGGTTGACCTAGATAAATATTTTGAGTTAACAGGTGTAGCTAATGAGTACAGAATTACTTTTGTCACCAGAGTTTTGAGGGGAATCGCTCTTCAATGGTTTAAAGTTATGTCTCGGAAAATAACAACTTATCAAGGTTTTATAAGTGAATTCAGAAACACTTACTTGAGTTCAGATCGTTTGGCGTCATTGAGGGCCACTCTGTTAACGAGTAATTTTGATCCGAGGTTGAACAGGTTCCCGAGCGAGTATCTTCTCACACAACTCCAAAGAAACGCTATTTTGGACCCTCCTCTATCAGATCAGAGCTTATTGAAGCTCCTTCCAAGGCAGCTTCCGCAACATATTAGGAGATGTTTGATCGCTGCAAAGCCACAAACAATCTCTGAATTGCTTGCAGTGGTAAGTGAACTGCAACTTACCCAGAAATAAAAGGAAAGCTTCCAGCAGAAGTCCTTTAATATGACGGAAGTAATGTCTGAACCTGGTAGTAACAAAGCGGGTGGGAGTTCAAAAGCAAATATTTTAACAAGAAACAATTTAGGCCCTATACACGTGTTGATAAAAAGAGGCCACCTCGAAATCGAGATGACGTAATTACCCCAGTTCACGAAAGGGTTTCCAAACAACAGAATCGTGGAAACCGAGGTGGACACAATGGGAGAAATTTCAATACGGAAATAAGAGGCAGTATTACGGGTAACAGAACCCAACCGCCCATACGAAATAGAAGACATCCTGACATAGATGATCAAGTCGCGTTACTTGAAGCCTATGACACTCGGCACGAGGCGTATGTCGGTCACGGACCTTCGACATCGATCCTAAACACGTGCGTGGGAGAAATTGAGGATTGGCGGTGCACATTCAATCGTCAGAAGGAAAGAGGATTGAGAGTGGTGGTTGCTCTAGCCATCTGAATAAGGATCATGAATGTGTGCTGGAAATGCCTAACAATTTTACAGAAAACTGTGAAACTTCAGTAAAGAAACTGTTTTTAACTAAAGATAAAAAATGCGAAAAATGTCTCAAAATTAAAGAAACCGATTACTTTTCCAAATTTTGCAATAACCGTTTCCGTTTTCGCATTGCTATCAGAATCAGGTGCGTAATGAAATTAATAAGTGTCTTGAATGGAACATCATTAAGAAAAGTTCAACTGCGTATAGTAACCCACTTGTAGTCGTCTCAAAAAGAATGGAAAAGTTAGAGTTTGTCTTGGCGGACGTCAATTGTCAAAAATATCTGGGCGAAAACTAATCAACCAATTCCACCTATAGATGTACTTATGGAATTAAGCTATAAGAAGATCTTCTCATCTTTTGACATTGTAGATTTCTTTCTTGATGTACAAGTACGTGAACAAGACCAGAAGTACTTAGGTTTTGTATTCGAAGGAATTTCGTATACTTTTGTACACCTACCTTTTGGAAGGAAAACTTCGTTATCGTTATGCATCCTTAGACCAAGTTTTAGATGACGATGTCAAAAGTTTTTGTAAGGTCTCTCTAGATGACCTCTGTGTAGCCTCTAGTAATTTTGAAGAACACACGAAACACCTTGATGTTATTTTCAGGAAGCTCAAGGAAGGTGGAGTCACATTAAGACTTAAGAAATATGTTCTCACCAGAAAAAATATCAAACTACTGGGTTATGAATTTTCCAGTAATGGCATAAGGAAAGATAAAGAAAAGTTTGGAAAAGTTATAAATTTCAGGCCTCCGAAAACAGTTAAAGAAGTTAGGCAACTTCTCGGTCTTCTAAATTATTATCGCATATTCAGCAACCGTTACTCTGAGGTTCTATTTCCAATTTCTCAACTGCTAAAGAAAAATACGATGTACCGCTGGCTCCCTGTACACGATTCCGCACTAGAGCGAATTAAAGAGACTTTTCAGGAAGAAGTACTGAAAAAGGCTCTACCAGATATGGAAATAATTTTAGAATTTTTTGCAAGTGGTCGAAGCCGCAGCAACATGTTGTACCAGATTCATGATAATGGGAATGATCGCATTATTGGTTTGGACTCGAAAGTGTTTAATAATGCACAGCTGTCGTACAGCATAACAGAAAAGGAAATGTTTGCACTGTGGAGGGGGTATCTTTGTACAAGCACTGCCTTGTAGGCAGGCATTTTAAATTTAGATCAGACCATTTGGCCTTAAAGTTTATATTTCATTGTAGGTTAACAAACCAACGCATTGCGAAATGGGCAATTGTATTAGCAAACCTCGATTTTGAATTTGAGTTTGTTCGATCAAAAGAAAATAAGGCTGACTTTTACTCAAGGTACCCTCCCAATGTCCACTCAAATGTAAACGTTGACAACAAACCAGTAGTACGTGAAACTTTGATGTCTCTATTAGAAGAAGTACAATGTGAATTAAGAAATCTTATTGCTATCTTACCAGAGATGCAAACTTCAGACCCATACTATGGACCTCTGAAAATGGCCATAGAGAGAAATCAAAACTTGGCAAAAGTCAAGAGCAAGAACCATGAATATGTTCTACTCAGCGGTAAGCTATGTAAAAAGAATAAAGGGGTAAGGATTTGCATACCAGAAGTGATAGTTAAACCACTTTTACAGTATCATCATGACGAGTGTGGACATCTATCCGCATCCAAGATACTTCCCCAGTTATCAGAAACATACATTTGGCCTAATTTTCGGCATTCGAAATATTGTGTAACATGCTTCATATGTCAGAAGGCATAACCTCCTCAAGAGTACCTGAGAGGGCCTTTAAACCCAATCATTCCTGATAGACCAGGAAAAATGATTGCGATGGACTTTTGTGGCACCTATCGTAAAAGGAATAGGAGGAGTCCAGTTTATATTGGTCTTGGTAGACTTACATTCTAAGCTGGTAGGACTCTACGCCTGTAGAAAAGCTACCAGAAGTACTGCACTGCAGAAATTAGGAGAATTTCTAAAATTTAGCCTGAATGCTGAGATAGTACTCACTGACCGTGCATCTCAGTTCACAAGTGAGAAATGGAAAAAGGGAATCGCAACTGTGGGTTTAAAGCATTACATGTCTACAGCCTACTATCCTTGTGCCGAACCAGGTGAAACTGGTAAAAAGTACAGTGAGGATGTTACGAAAGTACTGCCACAGTAATCAGAAGACATGGCCTAGACATTTAAGTAAAATTAAGCGATGTCTAAACGGAGCCAAGAATCTCTCAACAGGCCAATCACCATTTGAAGTACACTTGATAATATCGTCGACCTCAGAGATTGCCAAGCTTTTCAACATACCAGAAGTAGAGAAAACTAAGGACAAAGAGTACTACATTGAACTGGCTGAACAAAAACTAAAGAGAAATGCTGCTGAACGAAACAAATACTTCCATGAGCATCATAAGACTATCCAGTATGATGTGGGACAACAAACTTTAGTACGAGTCTTCCCAAAGTGTGATGCTCTCGCAAGCCTTTCGAAGAAATTGATGTTAATGTACTCAGGACCATGGGAGATCCTGTCAAAAACTGACAAGAATGTTTATGTCCTCGGAGATCCGTTGACAAAAGTCCCTGTGATGAAACGGAACGCATTCTTATTAAAGAGATATAGGAGTCGTGACTCTCCATAAATAAAGATGCAAAGGATGGGTTCGAACCCAACACCATGATAATTTGTATGTATATGTGATTATTCTTATGCAATATGATTGTGTGAAAGTGTTGTATACCCTTAATATTTCAGGAATTGTTTTGAATTATTATTAACATATAATGTATTTTCGATTATTCTGTGATGTATCGTAATATATGTGCTATTATTGAATGAAGTGTTGTTAACATCAATATATTGCTGTAAATCAACAACTATCTAATTATTTAAATTGTGAAATTAATATACTGTGAAACTTAAACTTATGTACTCTGTGCCATCTTGATTTATCTTTTTTTGTATGAAACATATGTATATATATTGTGTTGAATATTTCTTGTCAATTGTCATCTTATAGTGTCATTTTCGATTTTTTGTTCAATAAGCTCATAAAGGTTTTGTCCTACCACTTTATAAGACTCCCTGTACAAAGGGGGGAATGTACGAGGCACAGTTCATGCCTTGATTTGAATACGAATATGTAAATAACATCGTATGCAAATCAAGTACGATGCATATCATTATAGCGTCGATCTTTTTACAGCATTATGAGATTAGTTGGTAGGAGGATAAGCAGATTAGTACAATATTACATATTTTAGTCTGGGTATTGATATTAAAAGGGAGATACATTGGATATATTCGAGTATAACATTACATCCATAGCTAAAACG